>SNQJ01S0002664.1:82171-95554 GCA_010110895.2 Picea sitchensis
ACGTTATTTATCATCTAATGGACAAGATGAAAAGGCAGTGAGCCAGGCTCACTACATGGTGCTTTAATACTTCATCACCCTGTCATGCATCGAATGGACATCAAGATGGGGATGGAAAGAGCTGTGCTTCTCAAGTTATAAATACAAGGATTTGGTAGAGCCATGATACCAGACCTATTTTGTTGGGATTTCGTTGTTATCTATAAGATGTGCATGTGTAGACGGTCTCCCATTTGTGGTCATACAACATTAAAGGGCCCAAGACCAATCTGTATTTTGTACCATCATTCTGAATATTCAGAAATATAATATGCACCCTTCTATCTACCAAAAATTACGCACATTCACAGGCCATTCACAGGCCCACCCCCAATTCTATAGACAAATTTATCTGCTCTAAATAATAAGTTTGACACACAACTTACCTAATGAAAAGCAATGTGCAAAAGATACTTCTCAAGTCTTTTGGCAACAGTGTTACTGACTGTTGTGTCAATTCATATATCTGAAACGAGAAGACAATTCATGGACGCAGCATCAAGAAATCTGAATTAAAAAACTAGACGATAAATAGCTTCCAATAAAGGTTTATACAAAATACATATTAGAACATGAGCAAAGATGCATCATGTTATTTTTAAAAAGGAGCTCCAACGTAAGACAGCTTCGTGACTAGGTTTTACAGTATCCAAAATTGTCTTCGAAGATATACAATATAATGCTAATAAGGAAAGCCAAAATGTGCCAGATGATATTTGCTTTACCAAAGCACAAAAATGCTTGAACAGACAACAGTAACACAACATATAGGCTGCTGTAACGAACAGCTTGTTTTTCAAAATTTCTAGGTCATGTTCAGTAAGATATGCGGTTAATACAGCACTATACTATTCCATCTGCCTCTCTGATTCCATTAGTACAGATATCTACAAAAGAACTGAGGTTATACAATACAATTTTGGTCTTTGCAGGGAAAAACGTGACCCATGCCTTGCCTTGCATTACTTGGCTCGTGCCTTTACATGATCACTTCATGCTAAAGTCTTCCTTCTGTGCTTCCTCCATTGAAAATTCTTCATTGGAAGAGGCTTCCTCCAGTCATAAATATCTACTTCATGCTTTAGTCTTCCTTCTGTGCTTCCTCCATTGAAAATTCTTCATCAAAAGAGGCTTCCTCCAGTTGTAAATAACTGTCTGTATTTTGTGGTCCATTAATGTTATTTCTTACATGGAAATTCAAATTTGCATCACTATGGATTGAAGATCTCTGATTAATTCCTGCCAGCAGATTTGATGAGACCACTGGGTCACACGAACCACCATACAGCCCACGACTTCCAGTGACTAATGTAGTTAGTTTAGATTTCCCCTCCTGACATACATCCTAAAAAAACAGCAACAAAAGCTAAAAATCTTCAGCATTTACAATCTTAACAAATGCCTAGTTTTCAAGCATGGCTCAAAATATATTTTGAAAAAACACCAAGTGCAGAGAGAATATGACTTACATATAAACAGGACAAGTTCGAACTTGACAAAACAGTAGGTACAATTCCCAATAGCGACCCATTCTGCTGAGATGGTACACTGAAGCATATGTTGTTCTGATTACCTAAAGTGCTAGATATCACCCCAGAGCAATTGTTAAAAAGAGAACCTTGTTCTCCCAGATTAGTTAGAGCTTCCAAATGGGCATACAAACTTTCTGTTTCATTCTGATGCTTGCTCAAAGCAGGAAAGCTTGACTTGAAAGTTGTCTGGCAGCTTTCACCTTCAGATCCTCTCCAAGGTGATGAAAATCTTAAGCTTGTTAAAAGTTGCATGGCATGCGAATCCTCTTTCTCATCTGCAGGACCTGATTCAGGAATCAATGTGCTCAGCAAGCCAGGAAGAATTGGAGATATTGCGGATGAGATTGATGGCCCAAGATAACCCTGACCAGAGGAGTGAAAATCTATCACTGGAATGTGCACAATGGGATCAGAGAAAAAGGGAGTGAAACTCGAGATCTGCTGTGGGGTGGGTACAGTTACAAATGATGAAACAGGTAATGGGACTCTGACCACTGGGTCACTCAAGAAAGATGGTAAATTTGAAGTCTGCAGCGGAGTTGGAATATTGACCAATGATGGAACCGGAAGTGAGATTGGAGAGAAACTGACATTATGGAGATCTAGAGGCAAGGGAGGGATAAAGGCAGAAGAGGATCCAACAGATAAGTACGAAGTTGGAGGGGGTAAGCTAACTGCTTCAGTTGACAAAGATGGCAAAAATGGGGGAGTTATTGTATACTGTAAAGAAGATGCCCGCAGAGGACACGGGCAATAGTATGGTGAAAATATGGAAGTACCTGAAATTGGCACATGAGATGAAGCTGGCAGGTGAAATGCAAATGGATTGAAAGAAGCTTCTCCAATGGGAAGAGATTGCTGAGAAGGTAATCCATTTACAGAGYTAACAGGCAAATGAAGATACCGCTGTGGCAGAGGAGTGACATGCTCSCTACCATGCCCATTACCACAAATATCATTTGTTTTCTCATTTGAACTTGTACTGGTAACAGATATTGAGACCTGTGTGCTCCATGAATCAGTTGCATTATTATTGGAATTCTGAGARTTGCTTAATGTTTGCACCGTAGAAAAGCTTGGACAGCCAATGATAGAAATGCTGCTGTGGACATCCATGCGTCTCTTAAGTTTCTCTCTTGCTGAGGCCACAGTTCGTATACAAGAAACATTTCTTATTACTCCATCTTTAAAAGCACCAGTTCTAGGACTAAGGCTGCCTTGATTGCCAGCATGGGAACGTCCATGCATCATTGGTTGACTTAAACCAAGTCTGAAGCGTTGTGAAGGTCTTACAAAGGGAGCCGACACGTTGCTCAAGTTAGTTGGACCAGACTCCGCTTCTGTAGAGTTTACCCTGCTAACATTGCGTGAAGATGAAACTGGATCCTGTTGGGTRGAAGAACTTACTGATCCAAGAAAAGAAGTTCTGAGATAAGTTGCAAAAGAATCAAGGCGTGACTCACGGATTCCAGTAAGCTGTGAAAGCGAAGGCCTCCGTCCGAGCAGATCTTTTATCTGTACAAAAGAGCCAGCTCTTAGCATTAATAAACAATGTTCGCACATGGCAGTTCATTTCAATTACTAATAATGTTTAATTATATTCACAGACTACAGTTAGCAGTCTACCTTTGAGAGCAACTCATCTCCAACCAACTTAGACTTCTCTGACTGCCAGAAATATGAGAGCTTGCCACCAGGTAACCTTAACAAAAATGATCTTCCAGAAGTGTCTGATGAGATCCCTTCAATAACCACACTTGAGTTCTCATTACCAGGACTCAAAACAGCCAACCTCTCAACAACACCATCATCTCCAACAAATGAAAGGCGTAGATCGGAAGAAGGTAACAAAGTCAGACTCAAATGACCTCTGCAGCAGAGTTAAACAGAAAGGCAATCCTCAGTACATACTATTGAAGGTATCAGTTATTGTACACCACAAGTCAAATGATCACAAACAGAAGTTCCATCCATTGGGTCTCTTATAACTATGACCTGGATGACAGCCTAATAAATATCATCCACTTTCTAATCATCAGAATTTTCAATAAAGGTTATATTTCATGAATATATGAGTGATCGTTCCAGCTTGTTTCTTCTTAATATATTTTTCAGCTGCACGACAGGAAGGACAAATACCAGGAAGCAGAGAGTAGAATGTGAATAGCTCAAGACAGCAGAATCAGCATAGAAAATGTGGAGTTGGCATCTGTGAAACAAAGATTCAGTTGGCATGAAATGTTCCTAACCTCCAAGCTGATCTTAGATGCCACACAGGCAAACAGATAAAAAAGTACAAGCAAGTGCACATATGAGAAAGCAATGAAATTTTAGCTCGGCAAATTGATTTTAGTTGACTAACAGACATTTTTTTCTTCTGAGATGCAATGATTTTGCATTGCAAAATAAGTCCTAGAACACAAATAAAAGTATATCCGATAAATAGCTATAAGACCATGATTAATGAAATAATGAAATTTTCCAAAGAATATACAAGTTACAGTATCTCATAGTGCCAACATATCATATCCCATTTCCCTAGGAATGAACTCTAACAAGATGCAGTATTTCACAATTGCCAATACGTGATACCATAAAATCTCTATCTCCCACTACATGATCAAGAACTTTCTATTTCCGGGGAGAATTCTGTATAGATTTAATTGTCTTAAATATATGGACAAATTCGTTCCAAGTAATAGACACGGAGTGTAAATGCACTAAGCATCTCTACTCCTATCCCTATAGAATTTCAATAAATAAGAATCTACCAAGAACAATCTCTGTGCCTTAAATAGCATCTCCCAGATCATTCAACTCTGTACAATTTTGTGGCAGCCAAACTTCCAAGCTGAAGCTGACATTAGCAACCAGGGCCTCGTAACATAACATGGAAAGCAAGGGACAATCATTGCAGAGAGGCTCTAATCAAAGTGGCATGGTAAGCCCTTAATAGAATACAGTATTCATTCAAAGTTGACCTATACTTCCCCACTTCTCTCAAACTTGAGACAGAAGCAAGCCACTCATAGATGCTGTCAAAGGGGGAGGATCAAGGATGGAATGAAAGCTATGAAGCTATATTGAGATGTGTTTCACTGTCTTCTTTCCTTGCCATGTAGTAGATTAGCACTGGTCAACAGCCCAGATTGGACTACCATTTTGGGAAGGCTAGAAAAATAATCAAATGAGTGCATAAAATAAGACCTTTAAAGGCTTCTCTTTATTTTAACTGGCAATTTATAAACATAGCAACCGTTTTACACATATCTACATAACTTCAAGTGCAATAGTTGTAACTGCCTCTCTAAGCCAGTCACTGATGCGAATGGAATTTCATTACAATCTTGATTATAATGCCAATTAGAACAGGTGCAATACAGCCTTGACATTTGTAGACTCTGATAATAACCAAAAATGCAAGCACTAAAGAAGTATTCTTAATAGTAGATAAGAAAGAATTCAAATTAAATATTCTAACCAGATCAACCAACAGCTAATCATACAATGTTAGATAAAATTTAACAGGCTCAACGTGAGATAAACACAACATGCAAAGTTTAGATTACAACTAAAACAAATCAGACTGCCTTAACCATAAAATTGCATGCATAACAGGTGCAAAACCATGCTTCATGCACTCGTTCCAGTTAAGCATTATCAGACTGCACATAAAATTTAACAGGCTCCACGCGAGATAAACACAACATGCAAAGTTTAGATTACAACTAAAACAAATCAGACCACCTTAACCATAAAATTGCAAGCACAACAGGTGCAAAACCATACTTCATGCACTTGTTCCAGTTAAGCATTATCAGACTTGTTCCAGTTAAGCATTATCAGACTGCACATAAATCAAAACAACTCCCACAAGAAACCAGAAGCAATTCAGCAGGGGCAATTCACTATAAAACTTCACTTTTGCTACAACTGTATTTCAACTACAGATAAGCCATGGTAAAAAATCATGTTGAACTCTTTGCAAAACAAATGTAGGCAAAGCAATGTAAAATCTGACCAAACGAATGTTTCTCCAGCACTTGATCTTGACAAAACTAATGTCTGACAAGTTCAGAAGCTTCTATACTCTCGTGCCTCACTTTAGTGTTAGTGATGAAGATTTGAAATATAGCATTTAATATAATATGCTGGGTAAATAATTCAAAAATTGGGGCCACTCCTAGTCTGCATTGCAATCTTTCAAAATGCTTCCAACCATATACAGCTCAGGCAGTGCAGTTGCAATTGGCTGACTATAACAATACCGACTCCAGTTGGCCTAAGAGTCAGCAGCTGACTCAGTCTGAGTTGGCTGAGTCTGTTTTGATACATAAGCCTGCCGGCGCGACAAAGGAGAAATGAAAATCAGAAAAACAAATTCAAAAAGAAAAGGCCTGTGTTGCAAAGGGGCATGTCACTTCTTAAAAAATGATGTACCTGCCAATCCCACATCTCAGCGAACGTTGGGACACCTCAGGAATGTTCTAATTTGCTCAAGGACATCATTGGGGACTCGGGAATGTTCTAATTTGCTCAGGGACGTCATTGGGGACTCAGGAATGTTTAGCCCGCACCCGAGCCATTCTGGTCCAGAAATAGGGAACATTTTCGGGACAGTCCCCAGGTCCCTAGAAAAAATGGGGTTGCCAAGCCATATCTCACACTGCAGTGGCTTATGGAGATTCAAAAAACAAAATAAAATAAAAATAAGTGCAATGTGGGACACGGTGGGTAAATCCATAAACACTAAGAACCCTACTCTAACATGCAGTTCTCTCATTCCACTTCTCGTTCCTCATTCACTCTCACAGAACCACCAGATTTCCCTTTCAAGCTGCCTGCAATTTCTGTTTGGAGACACCTCTCACACTACCTCTATCAGACTCACCCTGCTTGGAATAATCCTTACCTTTGCAAAGACTCAAGATGAAGCTGCCTCAACAGTGCAAACCTCAATTGCAGCAGTCTCTCTGACTTTGCCTGTGAATGTTGCATGGAAACTTCAGAGAGCTTGCCAATGTACACAACAGATTGAATGGAGATCCTTGGTGTATTGAAGACTGAAGTGCATTTACCAGACTTACAGTTCCTTATTGTGTATTATGAATATCACAGCTTTTGTTGGTTAAATCGGTGGTTTTCAAAGCCACTGATGTTTGCACAGTGGCCGCAAAGGCTACTGTTTCTTTCTTATTTTGCATTTCTTCCAAAATCTCAAAAAAAATCCAAAATGAGGGCAGTTCTCTTCCCTCTCCTCAATCTGAAAGAAGACTAACTACAACATTGCCAGAGTCTATTGAAAACTCAAATTCCATCAACTAGAAGAAACCCTTGTTACAATTTGTCAAAAAGATCACCCAAAACAAGAAGAAACTCAGCAGTGGTTTGGAGGAATGGCTATGCAACCTCTGCTGCCATACATTTATAGGCAGCTACACTATAGTTTACAATCATCTTTAGACTATACCTGCACTGTGTATTATTTTTGGCATTTTCTCATTTTTGACTGTCATTCATGCCTTTCCTGACTTCTCATTTTGGATATATAATCAGCTTGAACATTTTCATTAAATTCTTTAGTCTTTACCCCTTGCTTTATCAAGGATTATAAATTTGTATTTGATTGGTTTATGAAGTTCTCAGTTTCAAGTTTCTGTTTAAGTGGAATTCTAAGAAGTTCAATAATATGGATAATGCTCAAGTTTATGAATTTATTCATAAATTTTGGAATGATTCATGTATAGAGTTTATGAATTTATTCATAATTTAAAGTTTGAAATGATTCATGTATACAGTGTTGTAAATTTTCCTTATTTTTAATTTTTAAGTTACCATTGTTTTGCTTTGCAGGGTTTTGTCATGCATTCTCAGGTTATGTAAGGTTTAAACATCTCCACCTTCTCAAAACATGAGAAAAAAGCAATCCATGCAAGGCAGCAAAAGAAAAAGGAGGTCACGTTTTCTCTTTCGTACCTCCTTCCTTGTCTTCCTAATTATTGAATTGGGGCTCCACATCACTTTGATCCTGGTCAACACATTATTGGATCCTTTTAGCACTCAGTTTGTCAAGTATGTTTGTCATTTACCATGGACAGACAAAATGTTCAAGGCCAAGGTGTCGCACTAGTGGGGTTTAGGCTATGGGGCTTGAATCTTGGTGTCAAATTTGTGAAATACATTGGACACATTGTACCTACTTGTCAGACACTGCATCACATGTCTGTTGTGATGGATGGACACATGACATACTATGTCTAACACATGGGTACAGCATGTCCCAGAGTGTCTGACACCTGCAGAGCCAAAAAAACCACTCATGGGTCCGTTAAAAACCCTAAACCTCAAACTGCCACCCCTCTTTTGTCATTGTTTCATTGCTGTTTGTCTCAACTCTCAAGGAATCTGAAGGTAAGGAGAAAACCATAATTGGCAAGATTTCCATTTGGTGCATCTACAGTTCGCAATTTTTTCCCAGAGTGGAGCATTCTCCAACAGCAGTGTTCTTCTTTCTTTATCCCAAAAAAATCATGACTCATTCATCAAGGACTTCTGCTTAAAGTCAAAAGAAGGGGAAGAATGTCTATGTTGGTGTTGCTCCCCCTCCTCCAACTCAATCTCCACTACTATTAGTGCTCCAATATTGGAAGTAGAGCTGCCATTTCTGCACAAAACGCTGCAACACAAAACAGCCCAGTCACAAAAAAATACCTGCTGCGAAAATATGTAACTAGAAGACCGGGGCCAGAGAGAAGGGTTGGGGGGAGGAACCTATTTTTGGACATGTAATTTCTGTAAAGTTGAATTCAAGAGAACCTCTTGGCGAGATAATTGACATTTATTGGGCCTCCCTGATAGAGGTATTGGAGCATGTGAAGCGTCTCCAAGTGAATGAAGAGATATGAAAGCGAGGATAATTTAGGCTTGGGGAAGGTGGCAGCAACAACTATGACATGCAGATATTCAGATGATCCTTTTCCGGTCTTGAAGAAGACATCTGACATAAGTGGGAGAAGGAAGAGGCATACTCCTAGTGTCGATCCACAGACAAGATCTTTCAACAAGAGTTGCTAGAGGAGAATTTCTTCCCATCGAGTTTTTTTATATCTCAACTTCCTTTCATAAAATGTTGCATGGTCTCCTTTGTTTTATGAGATGTGTCAATCTTTAGTTCAACGGGCTCCAACTAGGTATGCACCTCCCAGCTTAAGCTTAGAGGAGCTTAAAACCAAGTTGTTGGTTTAGGCAAAGGAGGTAGATAAACTCTTATAGTGCCTTTTACATCATCATGGTGGCATCTAAGAGTGTACCAGTCTTTTTGTATTCAGTATCCTTATCATCTATGAATCTTGGTCTTATCTATGAATTGTGATCTATCATCTGTCTAATACATTTTGATTTTGATAACATCAAATGACTCGTTGAGAAAACAGCAGTTTTTGGTTCTACTTCTAGTTCAAACTTCTACAAGTGTTCTAATTCCTTGTGTTTGATGTAGTAAGTTACTAGTTGTATGATTGTATTAATGTTTTCTAAATGTTCTAAAAAGTTGCATCTTTAGGTCTATTTCTGTAATTTCTGTATATTTATATAAACATGTCCCAACATGTACCATTTCAGGGGTCTACAGATTGTGTGTTGAACATTCATCCCCACATGTCCATATGCCCCCTTCTCCCAAAGTCAAATGACTTGGATTCACGATTAATAAGTTTAGAATCTAATTAATAACTTTAGAATCTAATTAATAAGTTTTGAATCTAATTAATAAGTTTTGAATCTAATTAATAACTTTAGAATCTAATTAATAAGTTTTGAATTAATAGTTCGAACTATGTAGTATAACTTGTGAGTCACGATTCATGAACAATCAAACTATCATGTTGTAATTCCGCAACTTGTAAGACTTTGAAGTTTTGGACCTTGGGCATGTCAGTTTACATTGCACATGCCATATTGATATCATGATATTTGAAATTCATATTTTGATTTCATAATTGCTATTTTCATATATATTCAGTGAACTAGTTCTATTTCAATATTTCATCATTCATGTCTTTGGTGAATTTTAATTTTATATATATATATATATATAGCCAAACAACCCATCATCCCTTGAAAAAGTTGGAGGTGTGCTCTAGCTGTTCAAAAAACATTCCTCCATCCCCACAGTTCCAGAAACCTAGTGCAACATAGGGAAAAACTTAACCTACCTAGACCCTAGACCTACCTTTTATAAAAGCAAAGGCTCCTCACCTTTCATACCTTTCACTTCTCAAAACTTTTCTCAGAACCACTTCAAGCTGGACAGACTTGGAGCTGCTTAAACTACTATTGGTAGATTGGTTCAAGGGTAGAATCTTCAGGAGCAGCCGCCTCACCTTAACAGGGGAGTTCAGCAGAAGCAAAGGCGGATTGAGAGGCCATTCCTGGGGATTCAGTCTATGACAATAATTCTGATGAATCATGGGCCATGACCGAGAATTTACTCAATAGATTAGAGTTTGATGAGTTTTTGGACTCTCGAGGCTATCTAGAGCCTCAATGTTTTATTATTATCCAGAATAATAATAAACATAGAGTCATGAACTATCAAACTATCATGTTGTAATTCCGCAACTTGTAAGACTTTAAAGTTTTGGACCTTCGGCATGTAAGTTTACATTGTACATGCCATATTGATATTATGATATTTGAAATTCATATTTTGATTTAGTAATTGACATTTTCATATATATGCAGTGAAGTTTGAACTAGTTCTATTTCGATATTTCATCATTCATGTCTTTGGTGAATTCTAATTTTATATATATATATATATATAGCCAAACCCAACCCATCATCCCTTGAAAAAGTTGGAGGTGTGCTCTAGCTGTTCAAAAAACATTCCTCCATCCCCACAGTTCCAGAAACCCAGTGCAACATAGGGAAAGACTTAACCTACATACACCCTAGACCTACCTTTTATAAAAGCAAAGCCCCCTCACCTTTCGTACCTTTCACTTCTCAAAACTTTTCTCAGAACCACTTCAAGCTGGACAGACTTGGAGCTGCTTAAACTACTATTGGTAAATTGGTTCAAGTGTAGAATCTTCAGGGCAGCCCCCTCACCTTAACAGGGGAGTTCAGCAGAAGCAAAGGCTGATCCAGAGGCCATTCCTGGGGATTCAGTCAATGACAATAATTCTGATGAATCATGAGCCATAACTCATGACTGAGAATTTACTCAATAGATTAGAGTTTGATGAGTTTTTGGACTCTCAAGGCTATCTAGAGCCTCAATGTTTATTATTATCCAGAATATCAATTACTTTCTCAGAACGTCATCTCAATGTGATTTTTCCTATTTGCAAACTTACATGCAATATGATTCAGCATGCTCACATATTTGGTCTCTAATAGCTCATTTTTACATTGAAATGCATGAATATATATATATATATATATATATAAAATTAAAATTTAAATATTTTTTATATTTCTATTTTTCCATGTCGAAGCCATCACAAAAACCAAGACTGACTACTTTGCCCTCAGGTTTGCTGCAGTGTAAATCCTGCAAAAACTTCTGACAATTTTATTCCTTTGGAAAAACACCAGCTTCCCATAGTTGGATAATATTCTACATTAACAAACTCTTTATAATGCCACCTTTTTCCTAACTTACAGTATAATTACGCTATTACTACTTACCTGAAGAGAGGAACCTGGACATTTGATTTAGGCTGTTTAAGTTCCAACAATCAAATATTACATCCAATTTTGTAGCTGACTCCTACAAGCATTGCTAAGCTATAGATTTCTTGAAATGCCAACCAGAGTAGGTACTTTTGTGGCAATAGCTCAATTTTAGCTAAACATCGCTTGATATGGAAAAAAAGGTTCCTAGCCAGCAACAGTTTGATAAATGTGTATACATATTACTAAAGTGGTGATCTGAATAAGAAGATTGTACCATTTCAGAAAATAGAAATGACACCAGAATCATGTGAATATAGAAGGTATTTTCTTACGCACAATGTTCTTCAAATAATCTGGGTCAAAAACACACCAGCTGAATCCAAGCGGGAAGCAGAAACAGCCAATCTGCAATCACACCAGCTGGGAAACCAATTTGCCACCAAGATAATTCCAGTGGAGCACTTGAGTACTTTTATTAGCATAATCAACACATTAGAAATCATATCTGCCTCTTTCAAGGTGTTCTGTTGATTTTTAAAAATATACTTATTCAATACAGGAATCTGATCAACCTAACATTTTTCTCATAGTATTTCAAGTAAAATAAAACTAATAAAAAAGAAACCAACCCATTTCTATAATCCTCAAGTATTTACTAATTTTGAATAAAAAAATATAATGAACTGAACAAAAGAAAGATACCTTCTAGAAGTTGGGCACAATAGACTGCCTTGTTTAATTACTTTTCCCACACGGATCGAAACAAGTGGAACGCACAGGCAACGCGCAAGCATCCCAAGCTCTCGTGCCTTAAAATGCTGCAACATCATGCTAAAATACATTAAACTACATAACAATTAGAGTATTTATTGAAAACTGATAAAATTCCAACAGGACTGCTTTTAAACCTAAATGTGAGTTTGCAGAACAGCAGATATATGTTTACAAACTCACCCCACCATGAGCTGGTTCTATATAAAGAAATAATAGCTACTTAATGTGTTACCCAGTTATGGTGCATGAGTTGGTTGAAAATAAATTTCAAACAAATTGCACTACAGTAATATCAACTTATAAAGTACATTATTGATGAAGTTTCCCCAAACATTATGTAGTTCTTTTTTTCTAGATTGCTTTGTCTGAAATTTATACCATCAGGCAGTCAGCAGACTATCACAAGTTAAAATACCCAATACTACAATAAACTGATTTTTTTTGGTGCAAGAGTACCATGAATAATACATGTCAATGATGTCATCCCATTAACTTTTACAGCCCCGCACAATTCAACAATACATTATCAGATCTAATGTTAATAGTCACAGAAGCTATCTTTAAAAGGTCTTCAACTAATTGAGATCTGAACAAATTGCAATAGTATTTAAACATGGTAAGGTAAATTCTCTCGGACCATTTTTCTACAAGGACAATTTCTGATGATTGGTTGTATCTCTTGAGACTTGTTTTGGCTGGTTCATAGAAGTTCGAGCAGTATTGGTTCCATCATCTAGCACATTTCCCAAACTAGAAAACTGCTAAAAAAATTTCTCTATATCATATCTCAGCCATTGTGCTAACAATCAAAATACCCAAAACTACTCATGTATTTATAATGCGCTCTTTGCAAAACCCAACGTGCTAAAACTGCATATTGGCTTATTTTCACATCGCTTAGTGTTGTACTTGTGGGACAAGTACTTTCGTTGCTATATAACCAGGACTTTTCAAACCCAACCCAAATCCAGTGCTTGCAGCTAGAAACCACAGAAGGCAAAACAATAGTATCCTACTATCCGGCCAAAGATGAGCTAGCTAATTCAATTGAACACTACAACTGCTCACTCACTGTTTTCTGGAATTTCCTTTCCAGTTAACCTTAATTTGGATTGACGACTCGGAGTATCTGGTGCACTAGAAGTGTGGGTTATATTTAATTTTGTGCCTCTAACTGTAACTGAACCTGGAGTTGTTACTGTTCTTCATATTATATCATTTCTACTATTGCTAATCTAGGTTGGAATAGGGGGTAACCGCTCTTACCTGACTAAGCTGAGCTAAAAGACGATCATCAGCACCGGCGCAGGAAACATTAAGTTGTAACATTGGCCTCAGCCTCTCATCTGCACGGCAT
>SNQJ01S0002664.1:111539-136083 GCA_010110895.2 Picea sitchensis
TGAGTTGAGTTATAATGTTGTAATTTATAACTATATGCTTATCCTATTACAACATATGTTAATTATCGAAAAGTGCTCAATTGCGAGAACCAATCACTAAGTTTCAAATGATCCTTCAAAGTTATATTTTATATGTTTTGTGTTTGTGTTGGTGGAACGAGTTCCAAACTTTCATCCATTAACAATTTTATATATTTTGCTTTCCTTTCAAAATATGTTTTGACAATTTTATATGTTTTATATAATAAAAAAATTAAATGAAGACGCGTTGCTTCCTTTTTGTGGGGCACTAGATTATATTAGTTTTTGGGTTTGTGGAGGTTGTTTTGCAGTTTGTCCCGTTTTAATGTTTTTTTATGGAATGATGTGGATATCTTTTATTAATAAAGTTTTAAGAAAGCATTTTATTATATATATATATATATATTTATGGTGTTCTATATTAATCTCTGGTAATTTGAATGTAATTTGTATACGTAGAGAATGTTGGAGGCATTTCTTATTGTTATGTGTAGCAAAGCTCCTCTACATTTTAGTCATTCATAGTGGATTTAAATAAATACTCTTTATGGTGTTTTATATTAACATGTATTCTTTTGTATTTGTATTTATTTATGCAAAGAACATTTGAGTCATTTTTCATTGTTATGTGTGCATTAAAGCTTTTTTACATTTTAATTACATTGGAAGCATTTTTCATTGTTCTCTGTGCATTAAAACTCTTCAACATTTTGGATTCTTTAGAGGAAATTATAGCTCTTACGAACATACTTATGTTTTTACTATTGTAATCTAGCTTCAAAAAAGGTCACATAAAATCTTTTCATGGATGATTGTTTTTTCTTCGCAGACTAATAAAGTCCCTACATTGCCAAGTGGACTGGGAGACCTATCGATCCTCTCTCCTTTGTTGAGCGCGTGGCTTGAGGCCCTGAATTGCACTTACCTGGCTCAAGTTAAGATACCGACCGGTGCCTTCTCCCTCCTAGACGACTGGTTGGACAGTGGATCCCTGTCCCTCGAAGGTTCRCTTGCATTAGAGTGGAGCCGCTACACATYGGCCCTCAAAGGTGTCGGGATCTCACTTACCCAAAAACCTGATTATTTGYTGTGKGCCGGGGGAGATGCCACRGGCTCCATCATTGTTAAAAATCTATATGAAGCCTACCTTCAACAACTGAGGYAGGAGGTTKACCGCTCGTGGATTCGCCAAATTTGGAAGTGGCAGGTCTCGCTTAAACTGAAGCTATTTACCTGGCTCGCTGGTAGAGGGAAAATTCTTTCCTGGGAGGCGCTCAGACAYAGAGGTTGGGAGGGCCCTGGCATTTKCCCTCTTTGCAAACATGCTTCTGAAGATGTGCATCATCTCTTGGTTCATTGTGATTTTACGAAGGAGGTTTGGACGCATTTGATCAAGTCCTTCTCTCTACCTGTGGTCTGGAGAGGTCTCACCTTCACGGCCTGTTTTTCTGACTGGGTCTCACAAAAGTCCGCTCCTCCGAGCTTGGCTGTACACATTTGCTGGCAGATATGGACAGAGAGGAACAAAGCGATCTTTGAAGACCGTCCTCCTTCCGTACAGGCGATCATTCATAGAGTTTGGGCCTCTTTCCATTGGCAACCTTCCTCGAACAAGTCTTTCACTCCCAAGGTTTGCGAGATCTCATTGACTGATAGATACACACTGGCTTGCTTCGACGGAGTTGTTGCTTCCACTGGCCTTTGTTGCGGGGCAGGTGGATTTTTCAAATCTCATCCAAAGAGAATTACAAAATGGTTCTTAAACTGTGGGGAGGGCACGAATACTAAAGCAGAGCTTTTGGGATTATGGACATCCCTCGCCCTAGCCTGTCTTTGGTCGATTGATCACATTCTTGTCCTTGGAGACTCGCGAGTCATTATAGACTGGATCAACCATAAGTGTAAGCTTCACTCGGTCCATATAGAAGGCTGGAAGGAAAAAACTCAGTTTCTCTCAAAGCTCTTCTTGGACATCAAATTCCAGCACTTTTCCAGATCACACAATAAGGAGGCGGATGCTCTTTCTAAAAGAGCCCTCAACGGGGAGGTGGGGAGACTATCGGTTTTCCATTGTGAGAATGGATTTGAAAGTCCCATCTCCTACATAAATCTATTCGAATGAGGTGGGCGAGCGCTCCGAATCTGCATTGATTTTCTGTTTATGGTGTTTGCTTCTCCTGTGGGATGTTATTGCATACTGTTGTCTTATTCTGGCTGGTCATTCCTCTGACTGATCGGTGACGGCGTGTCTGATGCTACAGTGGGACTCTCCCTCATTTCGCTCTGATTGATCCCTTGGCGAGAATTCATTTCTCCTTTCCTGGTAATCAGCTCGACATAGCTAGCATTGTAAATGAAATTATATATTAAATATAATCTTGAGTAATTTTTTCTTGGAAAAAAGTGACCATTAAAAATACAACAACTACATTAAGTATGATATCTGTGAGTACATGTAATGTCCATCCCCTTTTAGCAATATGCTTCATGTGTGGTGATTGGATCTTCATGACTATACAATTAAAGATTACATGTCATGAGATCAACATTTTTATTGAGAGTAGATTGGTTATTACTATTGCGAGATTGATTAGGTAACTAAGGTGGTTGCTACCTTCTTCTTTTTTTAGATTTGACTCGAGTTCTGATGGTGGGATCACATGCCAAGTGACATGTACTGATTGGTCCATGTTGTTGATGTACATTTCCACATTATCTAATATATGTTCCATCTCATCTACCCCATCAATTTTTCACCTTTCACCTTTAATTGACCTTTTATTTAACTAGGAAATCCCTACTTGCTTACTCTCTTTCTATTATTTCTTGTCCTACACCTCTTAAGATTTTCTTATTGAGTTTTCTCGAGTTACTCGTGAAGGGAGAAAACCATAAAGACAAAATCCCAATAATATTTGTCATCACATTTCCCCATTCATAAAACTTTCTTGCTTTTATTTTTCACTTGTTTTTTATTTTATTTTATTCCCTATCCAAGACACCTGGGTTATCCTTACTAAGGAATTATTGTCTTGCTTATCCTTCCATTTCCCTTACTTAAATTTCTCACACTCCAAGTTGTCTTCGTTAAGTTTTCATGGCCTAGTGAGTTTTCTAATTTTCCGTTGCTTTTTTCTTTTACTATTGGGATTTTTCATATATTTGGGTTTTTCATGGTTCATTGAATGTTGTTGTTTGCCTAATAGAAAATTCTTGATTCTTCTTTGCTCGATTCTTGACCTCTCCTTTGCTCGACATAAAGCTTCTTCTATTGCTTGATGGGTTGATTTGGGCATTTATTTTTCTTTTTCCATGGAAGGCCACTAAGCACATCAACCCTTTACTCAATGAGAAGATACTTAGTTGCATGAATGTCATCAAACTAAAACCTTTGCTCAACCAAGCATGCATTCCTTTGCTTGGTGGTCAAGGGCTTATCCTTCTTAATGAACTAACTCATATCCTCATTATTCCTCCATAGAGCATGGCTTAGTGAGCAAACCATACATTTGCTCATGCAAATCCCTACTTAGTGATTTCATTGTTTCCTCCTTTAACCTAACATGTACTTGATGACCTGGACTTTCCCTCTTTTCATGCATGGTGTCATGTGTTTGTTGGGTATGTGTTACATTCTTTGGATTATTAGCCTCATGTGCTATACATTGTGTTGAGGGGGTCATAGGAGGGGCCAACAAACCCCCCTTGTATGGGGGTTTGAGGGTGGAGCCCTCGAAAAAAAAACTTGGGTTGTTTTTGGTCCATTTTGGGCGGTTTTTGGCCAATGTTTTTTCGGCCCATTGTATTATAATTTCAGTTAAGGAATCTAATCTGAGTTGATGGTTTAGGGTTTTGAATGTTACTAAATCTTATATATTGTATTGTAAAGGGTGAAGTTAATAAATTGAGAGTTAGAGGTGTGACTCTAAACATTAGTTGGTTTTCCCGGTTAAGGGTTTCTACGGTAAATTTATGAGTATTGAGTGTGAATGTTATTGTTTTCCTTTCTATTTTATAAAGAGCATGTGTGTGCATTGCTATGCCATAAAGGTTTAAAACTTATAGTGTTTTCCCTATAGATTATACTTAGTCTTTGCTTGACATTTGGGCCACTCCCTTTACTCGACAGATTGGCATTGATCATTCTCTCTCCTTTGTCGAGCAAAAAAACCCTTTGCTTAACACTAATACTTTTCCTAATTTCATCATTTTCTTCTTTTCTTAGTGTGATCAAGCTTCTCTTACTTAGTGGTAGTGCTCCCCTTTGTTTGAAAGAATATCATAACTCATGTTTTCTATTCGATAAGAAAAAATCAACAAATATTAGAAGCATTTGCTTGATGATTTTTTTTATTTCAAATATTGTTTTGCTTGTTTTCCATAACCTTATGTTGATGTTTGCTTTCAACCTTTGCTGGGTAGTTTGATGCTTACTTTGCCCAAAAAACTGAATATGTTGTTATGTTGTTTTCTTGGTAGGATGGTGATGTAAATCACAACATATTTACATAGCAAAGGATGTGACTTCCTTACTCAATGCTTCATACCTAACCACATTTTTAATGAGTAGAATGTAAGAGGAGTGAATTCACCACAATTTAATGCTCAAACTCAACCACAAGCAAAGAGATGATGATTGAAACCACATACTTGAAAAGATATATCCTTCATGCCCTTCACTAACTCTTGGCCCTAATTACGAAGCCTCGCTTCAAGGGGATTAAGAGAGATGAACTCATGAAAGCACGTAAGAATAGTGGTTATCCATGCCCTAACAAGTCTCTGCACTCTTTAATTTAAGTTCAAAACAACTTTTTCAATGATGTGACTATAACATAACATTGAAGTTTTTTTTTGTCGATTCAATTTAGAGTGCAAAGACTTTTTTTGGCCGATTGGATTTAGAGTGCTAAAGTCTTTGAATTTGGTCGATATTACTTTTGTCATTTGCTTAGAGCTATTATCAATGGTTTAGATAAAAAAACTATTTGTTAAATTATGTGCACTTTTTCATACTTAATGACTAGGTTGAATTATTACAAGCTACCATTTGATGTGGCTTCTCTTTCACAATTTAGATCTATTGATTTAATTTTTGCAATCACTATAATTGGTTTTTTATTAATGGGTATAATTGTCTCTTTTTTTTTCAAGTGAAAATTTGCTCAAAATTATATTAGAGATATAATTTTCTTTACATACAGTCATCCAAGAGTTTACTTTCTTCTTCCGGAGACATAAGAAAGTCCAGGGCCAAAAAGAGAAATACATAAACAAAAAACTTCGTTGCAAGAGCATCAAAGGACATGACAGAGAAAAATCTGCCATAGTTACTATTAAAAATATTAACTGTAAGCTTATCATCAAAGTCTCGAAACATATTCAAATAAGCCAAAATTATGAGATATCTAGTCTAAGTAATCAATATATATTCAGATACTTTGACTGCTGAATTCCACCAGGTTCCCACTGGTAGAATGTAATCCTCCCTTCAGGGGCCCTGAGAGCATCCTTGGAGAGCTTGTCGGCCTCTTTATTAAACTCCCTGTAGATATGATGAAAGCTAAGGCTCTGGAATTACTTAGAAGGTAGTTTTTTCTCATTACCTACTTGTAATTCATCTCTTATACTTTATTATTTACATACGCCTGTACAATTTCTTCTTATAGTTTGTCCATTGGGGTTAGTTTGGGTGGTTGGGATGAATGTTTGTTATCCTCCTCATCTGGGTTCAATTTTTGTAAATGCCATGTTGAGCTCATAATGAGTATATTGTTGTAATGGCTTTGAGCTTTGTTGTTGATTGGTCTTGTGCCTTGAATATTCTATGGGTACCATCTTCAAAATGAGGGGAAGTACTTGGGGATTTTCTCTGGGCTTTGTAACCTTGAAAAAAATTCTTCTTCTCATAGTTTGGATACCTAATTAGCACATAAAAAATGATCTGTGATTGAAATGTTATTGGCTTCCTTAGTTTGGTTAGCATGGCTCCCTTAGTGTATCTTGATGTGTAGGTATCCTCTTTGAATAAGAATATAAAGTGATCAAGTATGCTAATATTGATGTAATGTAGATTTGGCTCTTTAAATCATTGAAAGATTATTGTTTTCTATCACGTTTATAAATTGTATTTTATTTTAGACATAAAACAATGCAATTTTATAGTATTTCTAAATGAATTTCTAAAAATTGATGGTTCAATTTTAAGTAACTTTGTAATTCTAAAAAAAACTAACATTGGCCAATTAATTATTACTCGGATATTTTGTAGGATGATATACAATCTATTTTCATTAATAACGTAGCCCAAACAAAGAATTAAGTTAAGCTCAAGTAAACTCTTCTTTGAATTCATTTAAAGCTTATGTTTTGTTCGCTATAATAAAATAACTTCAACATGTTGTATATGTTTTATCTTCGGTTATGAGGGTTAGATCGAGTGGTCATAAGTCAGATGTAAGACCTCTTATCTCTCTCCCAAAGTTGGAGAAGACATGAGTTCATCTCTCTTAATCCCCTTGAAGCGAGACTTCATAATTAGAGCCGAGAGTTTACCTTGTTTACCATCCTTAAATCATGGGGAAGTACTAGGAAATTTTTTTGCAAGGATTTCCTTGGGAAAAAAATTATTATCTTCATCGACCAAAATATCTTAAAAATAAACAATAATAAATTTATCTAAATAAAATTTGAATATATTATTCATATACAATAATTTTGTCCATACGTACAATATTCATTATATTTTAGAATGTTATTAGTACATGCGTGACTTTGGATGGAATTTCCATCCATTCCTATAAGCCTTTATTGTGTTTGAATGTTATATTTCAAGTGTCTTATTAACTTAATTAAATGGATAATATCCAGAATATTCATTGTATTTTAGAATGTTATTGATACATGAATGACTTTGGATGAAATTACCAACCATTCCTACAATCCTTTATTGTGTTTGAATGTTATATTTCAAATGTCTTATTAACTTAATTAAATGGATGATATCCAAATTTTAAATGAAATTTAAAAAAATATTCACTTTTTAATTTTAAATCTTTAAAATTAAATTACAAATCTTTAAAATTAAATTTTATAAATAATTTTCTAAATCTTTAAAATAAATTTATTTTTTAAATAAATTTATTTGATATTTGATGCAAATCATGTATATTCTACCAACTTTGTTTAATGAAAATAGTACTTTGCTTCATAGAAAAGTATTTGAAAGAATATTCCCTTCCTCAATCAACTTTTACAATTGCCTTTATATCACTTTATTCTATAAAATAGAACTTTGATATTGTCCATTACCTACAGGAATTAGGTTTTGTTTTAGTTTTGATAGTTGATGCACATAATCGATGTTCTATCAACTTTATTCAGTGCAAGTACTATTGTCCATCAACTTTAACTTTATTCAATACAAGTACTAGCGTCCATCTTCATGGAGAAGTGCTTAGTTAGATATTTCCTTTGTCAATCAACTCTTAAAACATTGCCTTTTGATCACTTCATTCTATAAAATAGGCCTTGGATATTGTCTACATTTTTTTTATATCACAACCGAAGCGACCCTATATGTCATTTAAAAAAACACACATATATATATGTTAAAACTATCAACTTTATTTAGTAATCTTCAAAGATCACCATTGGTAGATCAACTTCTTGCAACTTTGTTATTGTTATATGCCATTTAAAAAAATCACTTATATATTAAAACTATCAACTTTATTTTGTAGTCTTCAAATATCAGCATTGGTACCTCAGCTTCTTGCAACTTTGTTACTGGGTTTGCAAATTTGGGAAAGCACTACTTAACCTAATATTCCATTCTAGTATAAGGAGGTTTACTTAAATGGTCATATTTAACTAATTTACAAGAAATATTATACCATCTTTCATTAGTTCATACTAATTTAGTCTTTGGTTAAATTCAACATTTTAATACATGGGCACTGGTTCCAAATATAATCCCATAAACTTTGAGTGGCATAGTGTCATGGTTGAATTTATTGCCATATTTGGGTGTGATTATACTCTTTTGCTAAACTACAATTGAAATGTTTGGATTCTTAGAGGTTTCTGGGTGGTAATAAGAGTAGGCCTTAACAAAATACAACACTCAACTAAGATCGTATTTGTTAAATGGTGTAGGATTTATTTGTTGAATGAAAGCTTAAATTATACCAAACTAATGTTTGTTGAATGCCATAAGATTCTTAGTTTGCTAAGGTTATTTAGATATTCAAATCCTATTAATATTTGTTAGGTATTGTAATATAACAAGGGTCATAAAGTACCTAGTCCCTGCCTCCTAGGTCATACATCATTATTGTTGAGTTAATGATTCATTTGAATGGTCCTTAGTCTAATTAGAAAGTTTATTGAAGTTGTTAGTGTGCTCATATATCGAAGAGATAATTCAAGATTGAGATAATTATTATTGAATGAATTTAGGGGTTGTTTGTTGAGTGATTTTAAGGGTTGGTTGTTTCATGACATAACATTTGTTCCTATATAAATATGTGTCATTGATATTGAATAAGATTGAGTTGAGTACACATCATTGATATATTATTGTCTTCCTCCAATCATTATTGGTGACTAAATTCTTCATTTGGTATTTGTTGTGGCTCACCTCCCACAACGACCCCATCTTTTTTAAATTTTATGGCTCCCTAAATCTTTTTCTCTTTTCCTTTTGCGCCTATTTTCCATCCTACAAGATATGCATCCTTACTTCGCCAAGACAACCCAGGAGTAACTCAAATTTGTTTCGAGATCGTGTTCGTTGGAGTCCCCTATTCTATGTGTTAACTTAAACTTCGATCATCGCACTCCAATGACTTTGGCACATACATTGCTTCCCTTTCATGGCGTCCCTTTGGCTCATTATGACCTATCAAACAATTGCCACTCTAAGTGACATCCCAAGATTGGACCTTTGACCTCTTGTTTTATCGTTCTCCATTGAGTCACTCTTATTGCTTTCAGGACATAACAACATTTCTAAAGTATCGAAGGAATATTCCCTTCGATAACATCCTCGTTGGAAGCCTTTATGAACCTCATCTTCTTAAACCCCAAAGAAAAACTTCGATAGTCTCTTGAACTTTCTCACATGTGTATCTCGCACATTCTCCTAGGCCGAAAGAATATTATTTGATACCATCTCCGTCGGAGCTCAAGTGTCTCCCCATCCTTCAAACCTCCGACAACTATGTTCCGAAATCTTATAAAGCACATAGTTTATCACACCTTTCTAGAAAAGATGAATATTTTGGTGATACCTTTCTCCTCGGGTTTTAGTTTTGACCTCATCCTGATTCACCCCGATGCCAATACCCCGATGGGTCCCACCGCTTTTCGTATCACTACTTATTAGTTGACGTGCCAGGCCCACCTACTGGTCCAAGTATGAGGGAATATACCTTCAATACCCTTCCCCTCGGGGCTCAAAGTAACCCGTGATCTCACACCCTCCGAATGCGCGACCTCGATAACAGTCTTATTCGAAGATATAGCTTAGCACAACCCCTAATGCCTGAATCAAGGCGTCTAGCAGTCTTAATGAGTCTTAATGATAGAGATGATGCACATTAACGGGATAATTTAAGATCGGATTTAGTAAGATCCTCATTCACACCCAAGTTATGGCATACTCATGTTAGGCTGATATGCGTTATGAGTTATAAAAACACCCGTTCAGACACAACTTACACCGCAAGTTTTCAAAACATAGTCTGCAAAGCTTCTATTTTGTCTTGATCCCTGTGGTTACCGAGATCTCCTACTATGTTACTACAATTTCTTGATTACGGGTAACCTTCTTTTTCTATTGTTTGACCAACCTTTCATTATTATAGCTAACGTGTTATACTTCAGTTAAGTTGATACTCATTCCAATGTGTTATTATAGGATAATTTGGTTATTCATCACGGCGAGCCAGAACCCCAAGAGATCTAAAATTTTGGTGTACTTCTAGGGTGCCGCAGGACCCAAATCATCATCTTGACCAATCAAAACTCTGATGACTGACACTATTCCTCACACTAGTGAGGACCATTGCCCCAGCTTTGAAGAGATCTATAGGATATGCGATTCCGCAGATTTTCCTAAAGATGACGAAGTTTTAGAAGTGTACTAGAATATCCTGAAAAGTGGTATTCACCTAGTAGCTGCCCGGCCACAACTATTCCCATACAACGAGGCAACACAGTGGTGCCTCAGGCAGTTTGACACTTCCACGACGAACATCATCATCAAACCGTGGAAGAGAGTAGTGTCTCTCAGACCAAAAGACATTAGCTCTAGATATCACCTTCCCTCCCCCACATGCTCTTTGAATGAACCATTCTTAAAATGGTTCGCCCAGGAAAGAAAAGGATCAACAAAACAGATGAAGCAATGGTGGGTAGACGAAGATGAATCCCTCAAACAAGGTCATAAATTGGGTTCCTACCCACAGGCTTAAAACTCCATACAAGTTGTTGGTGGCCATGATTTGTCACTTATACGGGGAAGAAAAGAGCATGCATTTCTAAATTGATTGGTTACCTTTGGCACACACCGTTGTTAGAATGGGACAAATCTTCAATTGGGCAGATATCCTAGCCTTTAACATATGCATGCACGCAAATGATCTTCCAGGTATGAAGAAACCATGTTTTTATATGTCTTCGTATATGATCGATGTTATTTGTTCCTCGGTACAGTTTCTCAAACTGGGATGGAATTGGGACCAAAGTCAACCTCCCATTCATGTATATTTCTCTCAAGTATGGAGCGTAAATTATAAACGACATTTTTATGATATTTGCAATTTATTTCTTGCCCTTATGCACTCTGTCCCGTTCGATTTCCCCAGACACAAGATCTGCTTTGAGGCTAGAAATGGGATGAAAGGGGTGGTTGACTGGTTCTTTTATAAGTACTACTCATTTATCAGGGTTTATGGGGCCATCATAGCCCCACACCTCTTGCCATATTTCATCCCGGACTGTTTTTTAATGAGGGAAATAACGTACCAAACTATGGGGTCTGGTGTTACCACACTTTTGCAAACCAACAGTAAAAGACCGTGGCCAATCTTCCCTCTCCACATTGGAAGCTATGCCATTTCCAATGATCAACATGCAAGGAAGGAAGATGAGACATTATAAGAGTTAATCATGTGCTTGGGAGAGCCTAAAGGCCATGATCCTCACGAGCTGGCTATCAGTCACATCAGGTTTGTCGGCCTCACTCATCCAAATATCCATGTTGATGATTTCGAGGAAGATAAGTTTAAGGGAGTACTCTCGTATGATGAATTCCTACACCAGTTGCCTCATAACATTACAAAACGAGAGCTTGAACTCGAGCAAGAAGAATTCAAGAGGGAAAATTTAAACCAATTCCATAAGTTGCTTCAGTGAGAACAAGACATGGGAAACACCAAAGAGTAGGAGAATACCTAAAAGGAAGAACAACTTGAACAAAAGAGGCTCTAAGCCGAGCAAGATCATAAAAAAAGACAGACTGAAGAGAAGAACAAGATAAAACATGAGCACATGTCACATCAAGTTGATTTGCAAAAGAAGAAAGAAGAACAAGCTAGAAGGTTGGCTGAGGAAGAAGAAGCCAAAATATTAGTTGATGAAGCACAAGCCAAGAAATTGGCTGAAGAGGAAGAGGCAAAACGATTGGCCAATGAGGCTGAAGTAAAGAAGAAAGATGATGATATTTTGAAGCATAATTTAAGCCAGACACCAAGCACTCCGTCGACACCCAACCTAGGCATTATGAGCATACCTCCTCCGGAGTACACCCCCATAAGCACCATACTAGGAGATTCCTCCCTCTCCTCCCAAGCCCTCAATTTTAAAGGCTATATAGTAGCTATTGGAGACTAATACTTTGACAAAAGAACTAGAAGCATCGAGAAAATATCGGTGAAAAGGAAGAGAGGAGAAGACAGCAGGTCAAAGTCATCTGCAGGAAGGGTATTGAAGTGGAAGGTAGGGCCTGATCTGGAAGAGAACGTGGTCCAAGCAACTTCAACACTCAACACCTTTGTAGGGTTAAATGCCTCCTCTGTCCTGGAGGTAACTAATGCCCTTAGCATTACCAAGAACCGAGTAGTCGAGCTGGAAACAAAGTTGAAAGGTGTAGAAGATCAATTCTCCATAGATGTCCAGGAAGTTGTAAAAGCATCTGAAGGTCTAAATTCAGGAAATATCAATAGTGCCCTACAAGAACAAAGAGATCACATGAACGTAGAGTTTGAAAAGAGGATGCAAATCCAATGGGACACCCACAGGAAAACGTTAGAGGTGGAAAGACATAAACTCAATACCACCCTAGAAAAAACTAGAGCCTCGACATGCACCATGGAGTCCATCAAGGCACAAGCACTGGCAACAATCGGAAAATTAGCAATGGAAAATAATGAGCTCCGTGATATATTGATCAACATATAGCCTGAGCGACAAGAACAACTTAGGTTGCAAAAAACTTTGATAGAGCCCCAAGGAAGGTATCGGGAAGTGAGTGAGGCTTTTGAGGAGATGGTTACTTGGCAGGAAATGCACCAACCTCCACCTACCTCTTTACCTGTATACTCAAAGAGGGAAAGACTTAGGTATAGAATTCTCTTCGACACTAGCAAACCGCTCTTCGTGAGTGCTTGCTCCACCCAAGGAGTAGCTACTGACACATGCACACAATTGTGGAAAGATGCAAATGATCTCATCGCAGAGGCGGGGGTACAACCAATGCAGTCTATCGATGATACGACTTCTGTCAGCACTAGTATGGTTGAAGTGGAAGATCTAAAGAAATCCAGCCCGGTGAGCATTCAAGATCTGATGTTGTTTGAAGAAAAATCGATTGAAGAACATATGTTGCTTCCTACCCAACTCACCCACAAGATTCAATCATTTGTAAAAGCCACGTCAGAGCAGTTATATCAAGAAGTGTCCGCAAAAGTCCACAATGGAGAATCTGTCTTAGAGAGATTGCAATTGAGCAAACTCGAGAGAATTTTAAACGACCACTCCACTTGGAAATAATACCAAGACCAACTATAAGAGTGAGCCAGGTCATGATTACAGAATTCCACAGTTCTTTCCAGATATTATTTTCTTCTGATATTGTAATCTAACTTTGCATACGAAGAGTCTTTTTTGTGAAACAACCCTAATTTCATGATTGTCAAGAAGAATGATTGTAAACATTCACCCCTCACTATATAAAGGGAGTGTTTCCCATTTGAAAGGGCTTTTGGTTTTTGAATGTAGCATGACAATACTTTTACCGGAAGTTAATTTGAACCCGAGAGAAATTCTAGAATTGGAGATTATGGTGCTGATGTGTACGGATGAGATTATTTTGTTTATGCATCTCTCTTATTGCATTATGTGAATATTGGTTGATGAATTATTTCTAAATATAATGTTTACAATTTGTAGTTACCATGATTTTTTTGGGATGAATACAATGATAACATAACATTGTTAATTAATCAATTCTTTGGTTCTGATCGGTTGTTCTATTGAACTTATGTATTATGTGTGACATGAATTTATTCTACGCAAGTAATACACATTACTCACTGTATTTATTTTCTTCGTTAGTTTGCTCCTGATCATGATAGGTTAGTTTAGTATTAGTTTAGAGACTGCATATTAGAATAATAATCATATTTCTGAGCTTAACTTTAGTTAACAACATTTACTTATTTTTTATTTTTCTTATTTTTAATTCATCTGAGAACCTTTAGTTCTCAGATTCATATTTAGTTAGTTCGTAACTAGGCCAAAATCTGGTAGGAAGCGCTACCCCAAACGAGAGTGGTTCTAATTGGGACCTGCCATCAGGCGTTTTCCCTCATCTGATTAAGCATGTCATTTCAACCCGTCAACAGAAGTGGAGCTAGGAGGGCCACATAACTGAATGGCTACAAACATAAATTTAAATTCTTCCCATTCTAGCTCGCAAGTAAGCTTTTCCTCGACAACTGATTCCCATCAAGTTCACCCCGAACATAATGTCTTCCCTTCATAATATATGGTGAACACTCCAGCTTAGGTCAACACTCACCGTGTTCCCTCTCACCCTGAAACATATTTTTCTTCTCCTCAACCTCATGTATTAACTATCTCGAAGATCGAAGCCTTAGTCAGGCACTCGATCGAATGAACCAATCGTGCACTGACTAGACAACTTAGGAGATAGACTAGATATATGCCCTTGGATTACTCTCTTCTTGAAAATCAGGAATACCTTCGACATACAGACCCCTTTTTTGCCAACCCAGACTCCTACCAAGAAAATCGTTCGGTTGGGAGCTCTAAATATCATGTCTCTGATGATATTTCTGATTTTCCCGAGGTTTCAAAATTTAATCTTGAGTATCATATACTCACTGGTGGGGCAGGAGGTAGACCACCTTCACCTCCCAAGTCACCCCCTCATACTCCTAGAGACAAGTCGGTGGACAATTCCAAAGAAAGAGACAAATCAGAGAGTGAACCTGAAGATAACCCCTACTAGATCATTGTATGTCAGCCCCCGAACATGGATGGAGAAAACATGAACCATAATCCTCCCCCCTACCAAACCTAGTTGTTTGATGATGCAGTCATTGTGTCAGGAATTCAACATGACATGCCCAGACACCCTAAGAAATTCCTGCCTAAATTTGATCTGACAAAAAGGATTCAACTGAGAACCATGTTAAGAAATTCTTGTTGGCTATTAGGCTACAAAGCATTCATCATGAAGATGCTGTCTTTCGTTTGTTTCCCCTTACCTTTGAAGAAAAAGCGTCGATGTGGTATTTCTCTCTAGAAGAAGCCTCCATTATGAACTGGAGAACTTTTGAAACCTCTTTCGTCCGAAAATTTGGGGAAATTTAAACAAAACACCAGCCACCCAGGTTCTCGAACTCTCAAGAGTCAATATGGATTTGAAAGAATTAGTTACTGATTACAATCAACGATTCCTCACCTTGTTAAAATGAATCCCACGGGCCTCAAAACCTGTTGAAGACGTCACTATTGAATTTTACACCTCCGATTTACCCATGTCCATGGCCATGTATGTAAAAGATTCTGAAAAGGACACTCTAGAAGAAGCTTTCCAAAAAGCCCTTAAATTTGAAAAAAAAATGTTAAGTTTAAAAGGTAGTTCCAACTCAGAACCATATAAAGATAAGGGTAAAGGTAAAATCTTTGCGTCTAAGACCGGTGAAGACAAAAAGCCTTCTGATTCGATGGATATGAAATATCTTCAGAGAATCATAAAAAAACTATCCAACGACTTGGTTGACCTGAAAAGGGGTAGTGGAGAGGGATCTTCCAATCATAAAAGGTTCTTTAATTTCCCTCCCAAGAAAGATAATAACACTCCCCCAACCAACAAAACCACCCCCTCTCAGATGGAAGTCATCAATATGGAGGATATTTTCCAGGCACTTCAAACTTAGGCAACAAAGAATATGACTGGAACCATTGATGAGGGAAAAGGATGTCAGGAATAACAAGAACAACCCAAGGAATCTAATGAGCCAGTAAAACAATAGTTAAACTCATTTTGGGACATATCTTTTGGATAAGATGAAGAAGAAGTTGAAGAAGTGCACGTCTCACAAAACGTCGTAACCACTAGGAGTGCCAGTATGAATGTTCTCGATGACACCCCTAGTACCTCTAATTCTGCTTCTCCCAATGCCACTACTCTCAAACAATCTTCTCTTTCGACCAATACTATTCCTATTTCATCCAAAAATACTCATTCCAATCCCAAAACACTAGATCAAACAATGAAAACAAAATTTTCGCCCACACCCTTAGCTAGATTGGAATATGACTTTGTAGAATATCCAAAGAAAACAAAAGCCAACATTTCTTTGTTTGAACTCATGAAGATTCCACAAATCCAAGAAAATTTTATCAAAACGTTGCAAGGTAAAACTTCAATTGGCATTAAGGAAGCAAACTTTGGAACCAAAAAGGGAATCACCAAGGTAACTTCACTTGAAAACAACACTCCATCTAAAAGTGAGGTTACAACTAATGCATCCTTAATAGATCAAAGATCCAGGTCCACCACCCCTCCTTTTCTCATCATTTCTAAAGTTTTTAACATAAATGTTCACAATTGCATGGTGGAATCAACAACTTTGTCTAACGTCATGCCCCTTAAAGTCTATGAGAAGCTTAACATCAAACTAGAACCATCTAACATTCAGATCATTCAGGTAGACATAACTAAAGTTAAGGTGATTGGAGAATTGAAAAATGTTTTGATTAGAATGTCTGATAACCCAAAAGTTCATCAAACCATAGATATAATAGTAGTAGACATTCCAGACAACTATGGTATGCTATTAAGCTGAGATTGGTTGGCCATGTTAAATGGATACTTTGCTATTGACTGGTCCCATTTATGGCTCCCTTTCAATGGTAAAATGAACCAAATCAGGATCAACAGAGAAAGGTATATGAAACATGTTGTTACTGACTTGAATGATCCGAATGAACCAGTGATGTTCAATCATTCCATTCTTGGGAATTATTCATTTGAAACATTTTTCCGGAACTTCACAGCTGAACCATCAACACTCGTGGTATCTGATGCAAAATCCGAAATCCTTCATTGCACCCAGATTATTGATGAAGAACACACGACACACACTAAGAGGGGGGGGTGAATTAGTGTGTGAACTATTTTAACTATTTCTTTTCACAGGTTACCACTTAAAACATATTTGAACAGATTAAGAACACTCACATCATAATTACAATGAACACAAAGACACTAGATGTTTGTATAAGCTTTTGTATAATAAATATGAACATAGTAATATGAATATATGTGAGAGAAGATTTTCTTTTAGCACCAACCCCTTGGAGAGCACCAACTCTCTGCCAAGACCCAGCTTGGCGCAAGACCTAGCTTGTTGCAAGTCCTAGCTTGTTGCAAGTCCCAGCTTGTTGATAGAACCCAGTCTATCCAACTAGAGTTTATTCAACTCTAGTAGTAGTGATCCATTATAGAATCAATTCTATCTTATGATGAGAGGTATATCATAAGACACTCATAACCGTATTTCATCTTCTCTGTAATTCACATTTTCTTTCCTCTGATATCTTCTTGGAATTTGCTTCGGCTTTTTATCTTCTTTTCTAGACTGCAGAGACACTTTCTTCTCACCACTTTTTCTTGTTTATATAATCTTCAAACTGGTGTGAAATTTAAAACGTGTCCCTTTATTTGAACCATTGTACCTTTTCATTTCAAATGATAATCTAATCTTTAATTAATATCATTTTTTCGTTTTTATTCTTTATTCTTATTCATTATTCATGTTTTTCATGATTTAACTCTCTTTTAATCACGACTGTGTATCGGTTCATTTTTGTCATAAATTGATCACAGTGATGGATCAATTTAATCCTTTATACTCGATCCCTAATATCTGTTATATTCACAGAGACCAGATTCCGTGAAGGCGCTTCCTTCAAACCATTTTCATATGACCAATGGCATAGAACCACATGCATACCAATTTAGGTGACGCATTACAATCTGCCCTTTCAAATCTCTTTACCAATATGACCAACGGTGGTGACCTCACATTAGGCGAGACGAGCGCATGAGCGCTTATCAATTCAACAACCACGATTCATTCTCATGACGAGATGGACGACTGTCGTAATTTCGCATATGGAGTGATTGACTGTGAGTCACCTCGATTTACCCAACTCGCTATCTTCGAAATGGAGTTTAGCTAGGCTAGCTCCTTCCTCTATTCTCTCTCCATGTGGTCGCTAGCTGTGACCACAGGCCAAACATTTAAGCGCTTCACAATTTCGCATATCGCGAATTCCTGTTATGAGTTTCCTCGAAAATCCTGATTACGATATCGCTGATACAATCGGACGACTCACATTACATCTCTGAACCAGATCAATTGTTAGCGTTTAATCCTTACACTATCCTTCCACTGTTGTAGATCGACGATTATGACTTAATCATGCATTGAGATGGATGGTTGTCTTAATTTCGGGACTTCACCTATCGGGACTTCGCCCGTCGGGACTGAGACGTGCAACATGTCAAAACTCCAAAGTGTCGATTTCATGAAAGAGACCAATGGTTCAATCCTTTCTTAGATTGATGACTCTCTACCTCTCCTGAGCTTTCAAGAGTTAAATGACTCTCGACCCTTATCCCCTTTGCAGCTTCACTGGATCCAAGGGCTCGCGGCTATCGACACTTCTCCCTCTAGAGAATTCTACCGTCAGTTCAGAACCCCAATGGATCTTCGGACATCTGACGACTGAGATCTATTTCAGATGATCCAACGGTCCTGATATTATTTAAATTGCTGATGTCACTTATGACTTGGCATGGGCCGAGTAGCTGCCACATGTCAATTAAATTCACAAATTACACGTACCTGAGATGCCAAATCAACTTGACACTTGTCAGTTTCTGATTGCGCCAGGTGTCATAGCTGACATGGTCTGTCAATGTGTCTTACTTCCTTGATTTCAGAATCCTTGACTCCTCGACACTCCAAAATTCCAACAGGGGCTTAACGCTTTGTTAGATCCTACCTTAACCTTCATCAATGTGACCACCAGCTATGACCAGGGGCCAAGCTAGAGGAGTGTGTTGTGATTTCTCATATCGCGAACTCCTAATATGAGTTGCCTTGCTCGAAAATCGTGAAACTCCGAAATGCTTCATGACAGATCAACGGTCCATGGCCTCGGTGATCCGACGAATGATGGGGTTTCAACACTTTGAACTCACAACCTATTTACCTTACTTATCCCATCCTTCCACATTGAGATGATCTGACGATTGACGGGAATTGAGTTTAATCCGACGGCTGTCGAGGCTCTCGAAGCAGATAAATGACCATCAACTTTCCTTGATTCAATGGTTCTGATCTAATCACGATTTCGCGTTTTGGTATTTCAGAGGTTAGAGCACCTCCCTTCTTTCGACTCCTGATTTCTTGATATCCGATATTCCACTCTTGTCGGATCGATGACCCACGTTTATCTGAACTCAACGGTCACGATCCTTTTACGATTCTCAAGCTCACAGTCAACTTCTTGATCAGACGACTGCTGAGCTTCTCACTCTGATCGAATGACTGCTGAAGCCTCTCACCATTTCTACGCATTGATCAACTGTTCAGTCTTTTCACTGATCCCGATGACATCTCTACAATCTGTTCTTCCTACAGAGCTTTTGATCAACGAATCATTGTTGATCCTATTGTGATCAACAATAGACACAAAATACTTATGTACTTATGAGCTTTGATCTTCGTACAATTCACTTTTGTTGTGCGCTCCTCCTCATGAGCTTGTGCTGTCTATCTCTCCACACAGTTTGACATCTTCTGATGACTGATATACCTGTAGACAGTTTTGATCTTTCGACTACCTGTTTGCTCTTTCTCCTAAGCTTGCGTTATCGATCTCTGCATTTGCTATCTTCTTGTCGACTGATATATTGTTGACACCAATGACAATGTCATCTGTCATTTAACAACAAATCATCACTTCAACTGTTGACATCAATGACAATCTCATCTGATGTACTTCATCATTACAGATCATCACTTCGATTGTTGACATCAATGACAATATTTCCAACAATTGAGCCCAGTTGTAATTGATCCAGGTGTATAACAGTGTCCACCCACCTTTTCCAACTGGCTCAAAACAGTCTTCTGGCAATTTTGGTAATTTAATATTTTTAGCAGTTTTTAACTTCTGGGGCCATTTTGAGGGCCTAAATGGAGGTTTTTCAGGATCAAACTTCTAGTAGATAGTCAAAGGCTCTAATTGAGACCCCAAAATGAATCTCCTTGACGATACCTTTCCAACGAGCTATCGTGCGCCCCGAATAGAGATTGTATGCCAAAGTTACGCTCCCAAGAAGTTGATACACCAAACTACCCAAAACGGGGTCCACACAACTATTGGCTTTTCATCTTCTAGGGTTAGGGTTTTGGATTTTCTTTATGATAAAAAAGGCCTTTGGAGCCTCATTGTAAAATAATCTTCTGGTGAATGTGAGTAGCCGTCACATCTCTTCTTAGAGATAAGTTGCCACAATTCTAGCGAGTCTTTCACTCTGTATTTTTACAGTCTTTTTACATTTTCGCTCATTAATAGAAAATTGTGTATTACTGTATCTTTGTGTTTATGGTTGCATCTCTGATACATCTCTGTTATATTATTGGATATCCGAGATATCTCTGTACATTTCTTTATTATATCTCCACTCTCATTTCGTGCCGAAAATAATCCGGATCAGTAATATAGTTGATCAAACTAACAATCCCCCTAATGTACAAACTAACATAGTTTCTAGAGATAAGCTAGAAAAATGCACTAACTCTTCTAACCTCTTTAAAACCAAAAAATCCAAAAATTCAAAAATACCATTTGTAAAAAGAAAGAAAAAAGAGATCCTGATATGTGGATGTTATTTTTCGATGGATCCAAGTCTTTGGAAGGTGCAGGAGCAGGTTGCATACTAAAAGACCCGAAAGGTACTAAAATGTTAATTGCATGCAGACTGGAATTTCCTTGCACCAACAATACTGCCGAATACGAAGTCCTAGTACAGGGACTTAGGAAGACAACTGACTTGAAAGCAAAAAAAATCAAGGTATTTGGTGATTCCGAAATCATCGTCATACATGTACAAAACACCATTCATTATCTTTCAAGTCACCTAAAAAATTATCAGTCTGAGGTCTCAGAGCTAATTGAATATTTCATTGCTTTCAATATTAACACCGTTCCCAGATCGTTGAATTCTGACACTGATTTGTTAGCAAATGTGGCGTCTAGATTAATACCCTCAGACAGATTGATGCCTGGCTCTTTCTCTGTTGAACTTTTGTACAAACCATAAATTCCAAATAATATCATGAGTTGGAGGGTCTTTGATGATGACCAATAGCTCATTAATTTTCTACACCTCAAAGATACCTTCAAGGATTCTATCATAGATGAAGGCCAACATGACCTGATGATAAATACTGATAATAACGATAATGTTGAAGCAACAAATGCAGCAAGCCAACCAACAATATTCCCGAGAGTGTGGTCAGAATAGAAAAACTCTACAACCTTCAAGACAAATTCAAAAAGGTCACTAACTGCAAGACCAACAAATCATACATGCAGTTTGAAACAATAAACATGGGATCAAAGTTTTCTCCTCAGAACGTCAACCCGGGAAAAAATTTCTCTCCTGAAGAAAGGCGGGCATACATCAATTTATTCAAATAATATAAAGACATTTTCGCATGGATGTACGAGGACCTAAAGACATATGATACAAATATTATACAACATGTCATTCCCATGAAAGCTCAAACCAAGCCTTTCCAACAAAAGTTGAGGAAGATGCATCTCAGTCTTGAACCTCAAGTCAAAGCAGAGCTAAAATTGTTGGCAGCCAAAATCATTTTTCTAGTAAGGCATACACAATGGATATCAAACTTAGTGCCAGTAAGGAAAAATAATGGGGATATCAGGCTTTGTGTTTATTTTAGAAATGTAAACAAAGCCTCAGAAAAAGATAATTACCCCGTGCCTCCCATGGAACAAATTCTATAGTGTGTGTCCGGATCAGAAACACTCTCCCTACTAGATGGATTCTCAGGATATAATCAAGTCTTAGTAGCTCATGAATACCAACTTAAGACAACCTTCAGAACTAAATGGGGAACATATGCCTATAGGAAGATGCCTTTCAGACTGCTAAAAGCTGGAGCTACTTTTCAATGAGCCATGGATATTGCCTTTAGAGGTCTACTAGGAGAATGTGTGGTAGTGTACCTAGATGATGTAACCATATTCTCGAAGAATAAAGAGGACCACATCTCTCACTTGAAGAAGCTATTCAACTGATGCAAGAGATACAACATCTTTATGAACCCCAAGAAATCCATTTTCGATGTTATTAAAGGAAAACTCCTGGGTTTCATCGTCTCCAAACACGGTATGTGGATTGAACCTAAGAGAACTGAAGCGATCACTAAGATCTCTACCCCTCACAACAAAAAATATATGTAGTTGTTCCTTGAAAGGATAAATTTCATGAGACGGTTCATATCCAGTTTTGCCGAGATGGTAAAACCCCTAAAAGATATGATAAAAAAGAATGTTGAATTTAGATGGGGGCCTAAAGAGAAGGAGGCTTTTGACAAAATCAAAGAAGATATTGTGCAAGCACCTGCACTGTTGAGTCCAAAATTTGATTGAGATTTCATCCTCTACACATTTTCCTCCCATACTACATTTGCGGCGGTCTTAACACAAAAGAACTCAAAAGGAGACGAGTTTCATGTGGCTTTCATGAGTTCAGGTCTACAAGGAGATGAGTTGAATTATCCTGAAGTTGATAAACATGCATATGCGGTATTCAAAGTTGTCAAACACTTTCGACCATTCTTACTCAAATCTAAAACTAAGGTTATTGTTCCCTACCCAACCGTCAGGAACCTCTTGGTACAAAGAGATTTGGCAGAAAACAGAGCCAATTGGATTATGACTCTACAAGAATATGACCTGGAGATCAAACCTGTGAATATTGTTAAAGGGCAAGGGCTATGCAAACTGGATGCAGAATTTTCTTGCGTAGAATCTCAGGAAAATGCTCTCTATCAAGATTCTGAGTTATTTGAAAATGAAGTTTATTACATCCCAATCGACTTAGACCCCTGGTTCTACGAAATGAAATATTGCATGACTCATGGATCGACTCCACATTATCTAGACCCCAAAAAGAAAAGCGCTCTAAGGCTCAAATCCGCCCAATATCAGCTAATATAGGGAATTCTATGCATACAAATTTATGATGGCGTATTCCTTAGATGCCTGGAGAAAAGTGTTGCCGAGAAAGTCCTGTCTAAGATCCATGACAGACCCGCAAGAGGACATTACAGTGTGGATACTATTGCACACAAAATCCTCAGGGTGGGATATTATTGGCCCTCCTTATTCAAAGACTCTCATGCAGATGCAAGGAAATTCCAGTAGTGCCAAACCTCAGCCAGAAGAGAAAAGAAAGTTGCTTTCCCCTTACAACCTATCATCATCCAACGCCCTTTCCAACAATGGGGGTTGGACATGATCAGGGAGATCAATCCCAACTCATCGCAGTTGCATAAATACATTTGATGGCTATCGATTATTTCACCAGATGGAGCGAAGCAATACCTTTGAAAACCATCAATGAAAATCAGGTTATTTCGTTCCTTGAATCACACATCATCACCAGGTTTGGAATTCCAGAATTTTTAGTTTTGATAATGACAAGTATTTTTCTTCTCTTAAACTTATTGATTCTCCCTCGAAAGAAACATCAAGGTTAAGTACTCAACGAATTACTACCCACAAGGAAATGGTTTAGTAGAGTCGACTAATAAGAACCTCATTAAAATCCTCAAGAAGACTGTCAACGATAATCAAAGAAATTGGCATCTCACTCTTCAGAATGCTCTTTAGGTTGACAAAGTAACTCCCAAGTCATCCATTGGTAACTCCCATTTTTTCTTGGTCTACGGGAAGGAAGCCACAATGCCAACCCATACTTTCCTACCCGCTTTACAATTGGCCCAATTCGTCCAAGACGAAGCTTGTCTGATAATGCAATAAAGGTTAAACACGCTACTAAAACTTGAAGAAGAAAGGGAAAAATCTAAGTTGAACCTGACACAACACCAAGAAATAATTAAAAAATGGTTCAATAAGTCAAATGTATGCAACAAATATTTTCAAGAAGGAGACCTTGTTCTCAAGTGGGACAAAACTAATGAAATTAAAGGAAAACACTCAAAATTCCAGAAACTGTGGTTAGGACCCAATCTGATCCACCAGAAAATAGGTCTTGGGACTTTCAGACTCAAAACATTACAGGGAGATGAAGAGGAATTCCTTGTCAATGGACAAATACTCAATAAATACTTCTCCTAATATGTAACACACCCACGATGGTTCGAGAAATAAAAATAAAATTTTGTTCTCCTTTCAGGAATAAATCCTCTCTTTCTACGGTTCCTAAATTGGAAAGTCGGGAAACGAGCCCGAAATCCCAGTTAAGGATCTTTGATCCTAGAAGAAGACAACTCTCTGAGATCTTAGTGGTCTAGTTCTGTAGTTAAACACATCCCCTTCCGAGTCCCTGATGTAGGTCTAATAGTGCCCACGACCTTCCCCTTCGCGCTTGTGAAATCTCTGCATTTGAGCGCTGGTGCCCTTTTGACAACTCCTCCACATGACCACTAGAGGTGACCACGAGACTAGCCAAAAGGTGCTTCACGATCTCGGACCTCGAGTGTTTTCTATGGGACATAACCGTTACTCCCATGTTTCGATTTCTCGATCTGTGAATCCTCTAGGCGCTAGCTCTTCCCACTAGCCCCCCTCGACTATGTCGTTGGGCTATAACCTAGGGCCCAACTATCAAGCACTTCGGGACTTCGTA
>SNQJ01S0002664.1:136195-171634 GCA_010110895.2 Picea sitchensis
GCGAGTTTGCATTTCGGGTGTTTGGATGTGAGCCAACCCTGATTCTATAGATCCTCAAACTCTTGAACTTCGAGCTAAGAGTCTAGCAAGCGTCAACCTCTTCCTTCAACTTCTTATAGAGTCGGATCAATGGTTCACAGTCTTTCGTGGTCCTACGGTCTCGAATAACTCGTGAGTTCGGACCTCCTGAGTTCTCACAACTTTACCTTTGACTTTCCCAGTTTGTGAGTCAGCGAAATGTTGATCTCCCGCCATGTGTCCTGACTCGATGGATGGCTAGGATTTTTGCGGCTCGCAGCTGCTCAGACATTCGCCTCCTGCCTTCTCCGTAGGTTCTTCCTCCAAAGTACGTGGATTTCTGCCACANACTGTCGGTCCTCAATGATCAGATCTGGTCTCCTCCTACGCGCTCTTCTAATTGTCTGGACGTGGATTCCAATGGTCCAGATATTTTCATAGTGCTCGATCCAATGGTCATTATTGCTCCTTCTTCTGAGATTTCGCTTTCTTCCCTGACTTGGAAGAGGTTCAGATGTTTTGAAGGCCTCAACCTTCGCTTTACTTTCGACGAGCCCTGATGTATGGGTCTCATCTTCCGCTTTCCCTTCTGAGCTTACGAACTTGAAACAAGTTCACCTCTTGGGCCTCATCTGCGCTTCTAAAAGCGCTGGTCTCTTTTGAGCTTGGTCCTTAGGGAATTTCAAATTTCCACGTACTCCTTGCGTTAATCTATTCGCATCAGATCGACGGTCCACGACCTTCCTCGATCCAGCAGGCCAGATCCCATTGCAACTTTGGGTTTCATAAGTTTAGTCGCGCCAACGTGCGATTCTCCCGATGTGCGAATCTCTGATTTCACCAATCCGATTGTCAAGGAGGGTCCCGATAGATCCTTGGATCTACTATCCAGGTTACATCACTACTTCAGGTTTCAGAAGTTTAGTCGTGCCAACGTGCGATTCTCCTGACGTGTAAATATCCGATCTCGCCAATCCGACGATCAAGGAGGGTCCCGATAGATCCTTGGATATATGGTCCAGCTTACATCGCTACTTCGGGTTTCAAAAGTTTAGTCGCCTTCACGATGATTACCAACATTCTTTGAGTTTGCAAAGATTGAAGGAGTCAAGGCGTTAACACTTGTGCTCCTTCTTCAATTCTAACGGCGCGACAAACCTTGGGTCCTCCCAAACGGGTCTCGTCCGTTCGTCTCCCAAACAAAATGGTATTCCCTTTCGATATTTGAATCTTCACTATTCTGAGCTTTGTTGGCTTTGAAAGGCTTAAGAGTTTTGTGCCCTTTCTCTTGAATGTAATGCTTGGAAGGATTCTTTCGCGCACCCCTTACGTTCATTCCTCAACTCAAGAACTTAAGATGGTCTCGGTCTCTGCCCACCTTGCAGAGACTCGGTGCATACCTGTACTACCTCTCCTGAGCTTAATATACTCCATCCTCACAGTAATTGTGGGGTTCTACCTCCGTAATCAGGGAAGTACTCACTCAACTCTAAGATGGTGATAAAATTCTCTGGGGAGAGTGTTCTCGAGGAATTAAACTAGAGCATAAGGAAAATCAAGCAGATGTAAAAGTTCTCAAGGGACAAATGCATACTTTTAACTTAATCATTCAATACATAAACCATTTAGAGGCATATAAATATAAGCATGCATCCATTATTTCCAATTTGAAGCACAGAGCATAAAAGAAACACTTATCAGAACCATAAGGCGGGATGCGACTGCTGAGAGGGGTGCTCATTTCCACCCAACCATAGGCTCAGTTATTCCCAATGGATTTATCACTAGCTACTCCCGAGCTTAGGCCACGATGCTTTGAGAATCAATCTCTTACTTCCAGCTCAACAAAAGTTAGGGAGGAAGGTTACTCTCATTCTCCCTATACAAGAATAGACGAGGACGGAGGTTACTCTCCTTATCCTGACTCAGTCTCTATCCTCTGTGATCAGAACTCACTTTTCACTTTCAATCCTTCCTCGGACCCGAGAGTTTCCACTCTCGTCTCTGAATTCTTCGTAGGTCCTCTCTGCCCATACCACACTTCCTTTCTTGCCTTCCTCAATAAGATTGTGTGTGGCTCGAATTTCCCAGTCCGTGGTCAGGTTTGGAAGCCTTACATATGGGCGGTCTGCCCCATCCCCTCATTAACTCTTGAGGAGGTCTTCCCACCTACTAGCTTGACTGTAATTCATTTTGGGTCAGAGGGTTGTTCTGATCTTGAGCAATTAAATCCAACACAGTACTGGTTCGGTGGAGGTTAACGCAACCATTCTGGGTCCCCTCCACCACCTTTTCATTAGCAATCGTGGTCTCTATTAGCACATCCCCTTCACAACAGTCATGCAACACGTTTCCATTATCTATTAAAATAACAAAATTTACATTCATCGACCTGTTATACAAAGGTCCGTCAAATCAAACATTCACAACTTTGAGTTTTCCATAGTTCCTGACCAATAAAGTTATATTTATAGACTGGGGGAAACAGGGTGTTACATAATCACCTATGGTGAGGTATCTTTGTACATAGTAGTTTTTCAGTTGTGGTTTTTACTATTTTTGTCATTTCAATAATCCCACCATTGCTTGAGTTTTTTCCTTCCTTTTTCCTTCACCTTTTTAGTTTACAATAACCCACCTCACTGTCTCTTACTCTGGACCAACCGTTCTTTCACAACAAGGACCCAAGACCTTTGGACCTGTGTAAGTGCCCTCTCCCATAAGTACCTTTCTATTGGTGACCATCGAACCAATATGAGATTTTTGTTTATCTTCTTGAGCAAATGATAGCACAGAAAAGAGGAACTGGTTCATCTATACCAAAAGAAAGCTTCTAACCTTCAAATATTGTACCTTTCAAAGGTATTAGTTTGTTATTCGCTCTTATGTGACCACTCTTATGGATTTCCAGTGTTCCATTCAAGTTTCTTGAAATGCCCTAAATTCAATATCTTCCACATAACTCCAGTGTCTCTTCCCATTATTTCCCCCATTTAAAATAAATAAATAAATAAATAATCCACAATTCGTGTTTACAGACCCACGAGATAAATTGTCAACTGAGACTAGCAAATCAAAGTAACTCTCGTATCACCCCGCTTCCTATTTATTGTCACCTATATTGCTATTGGAATATCTAAATTCTATATCTAAAAGGTGGATACAAAAGTATAATCATGAGGAAGTTGGAAATGCTATTAAAAGCATGGGAATTACAAGTAAACCCGCTGGGGCTATGGACGCTCACTGGCGTTGAGGCCATCCTTTTACGATACCAAGGCATCTTTGTTGGGGCTATGGATGCTCGCTGACAGCGAAGCAATGCTGGGAAAGAGAGGTGAAGAAAACACTTCGGTCTACAACAATTGACAAATTTTCTTTTTGTGGTGTCACTCTCACCGTTTCACTATGGATTTATGAAGTTGCCCATAAATGATCACTCAAATGATGTGAAAGATCATTGGCAAAGGGTTTTCTTTATAGCTTGCATACAATCCACTAAATGTGGGGTCCTTAAGTTGAGTATTGAATGGACTTTTAGAAGGTAAATTCCGCTTCGAATCTGGTTGAAGTCTCTTTCTCTTTTTGGAACTCAGAGATAACTAGTTCTTCCCAGTAAGTCGCCCTTTATTGTGGCTCACCTCCCACAACAACCCCATATTTTTAAAATTTTATGGGTCCCTAAATATTTTTCTCTTTTCCTTTTGTACCTATTTTCCATCCTATAAGACATGCATCCTTACTTCGCCAAGACAACCCAGAAAGTAACTCAAATTTGTTTTAGGATCGTGTTCGTCGGAGTCCCCTATTCTACGCGTTAACTTAAACTCCGATCATCTCACTCCGATGACTTCGACACATGCACTACTTCCCTTTCACAATGTCCCCATGGCTCATTATGACCTATCAAACGACCGCCTCCCGAAGTGACATTCCAAGATTGGACCTTTGACCTCCCGTTTTATCGTTCTCCATTGAATCGCTCTTATTTCTTTCAGGACACAACTACATTTCTAAAGTATCGAAGGAACATTCCGTTCGATACCATCCTCATTGGAAGCCTTTCTAAACCTCATCTTCTCGAACCCTAAATATAAAACTCCAATATTCTCTTGAACTTTCTCACATGTGTATCCCGCACGTTCTCCCAGGCTGAAAGAATATTCTTCGATACCATCTCCGTCGGAGCTCAAGTGTCTCCCCATCCTTCAAACCTCTGACAACTATGCTCCGAAATCTTATAAAGTCTTGGAAGCAGGCCAAAGTGGAAAGAAAATCTATTTTGGGAAAGAAAGCATGCATGAGGGAAGCGACAACTGGAAGAAGGAGCAGCACACGCGCATGCATGGAAGACCTAACGACGTTAGGGTTAGGGTTTTTGTAATACATTGTAATGGATGGCAAGCCAGAAACATATAAATATAGATACCTAGGTCTCATAGAGGGGATGATGAGTAGAGGCTAGCCGAGACGTAGAGACCAGAGTCAGATGAGATATAAAGAGTCTAGAGTAGGAATCTTGTTTTGATAGCTAATTGTAATATTTTTCTATACGGCCTAATTTTGTAAGATGTTGAGTTGGAGAGGAGTAAGGAGGGTAGATATTGAGGGTTAGGTCACAGGATGAGGAGACTGGTGCGATCTAGTCCGCCTCATAATAGATCTTGACCCGTTTGGAAGGAGTTGTAAAGCGCACGACGCTATAGTTTTGGAACTACCATAATAAAAAGAGCTTGAGAGCCAAATATTTGTGGACGTAGCCTAGAAGGGGGTGAACCATGGTAAAACCTGTGTTATGTGACTGAATGCATGTATTTCCTTACTTGTTTTAGTAGTTGTTAATATGTTTAATGAATAAGTTGATTATCTTTCATGCATAATCGTGAATACCAATTTATTGTGTTAATAAGTTAAAATAGAACTCTCAACATACATTTCATAGATCTCCACTCAATCCTGGGTTGCAAACGCTTGAGTATTGTAGCCACCCATTAAGACTATCTCGCGTGAGACTGCGTAGTGCACTCCGTGCGTTGCGTTGTTGTCTACTTTACCAGGAGGGCCAATAGTTTTAGATGCTTTGTTGGAACCCCAAACAGACATGAACCCTAGGTCACTCAAGATAAAGATATAAATTCAGATAAGAATATTAACCAACAAAAGGTTATGTTTTCGTTGGTTGGAAAAATAGAGGATTGAGTAGATGGGATTTGTTGAATATCTATTAACAGATACGTAAGATCTATGGAAGATGTGTCAAGAGAACACTGAAGTGGACGATGAGAAGGAGCATGAGCTGCTACAAGGGGATGTTGAGACTGTGGAATCCCACAAAAACAGAGATCGAAAGTTGGCTAAAGACAAAAGAGCTAGAGTTTTCCCAGAAAGATAACAGAAACCCTAGAGTAAGACCACACAAATATCTTGAGAAATACGTGTTTACTGATTTGCATGAAGTTTTTTTCTATGATTTTCCACACTTATTGCGGGAGTGCATATTAAGGCTGAAGGATAACCATGCAATGAACCGGATCCGACAGTTAGAGTGGACCCCAGTTTAGATCACACAGTTACAACAGGTGAATAACAAATTCACCCACGCAGTAGATTTTTGGCTCGACAGTATTGTAGCAGGATTTATAACAAAATTTGTAGTAGATACCACGAAGTCGTACAACGCAACAGAGCGAGAGTTTCTACGTGTGCCCCGAGGAAGGTATATTAGATCATTGTATACTTCTATTAAGATCTTATTGTATAACAAAGGTGTGATGACAATGAAATCAAACAACTAAACTTCTTTGCGTGCATGGGGGAAGGGGGGAAGCATTGACATAAAGAGGAGAAATGGAAGAAGGAATGGATAAGGGAAAGAAGGAGGAACCCTTGGACCCAATCATGATGGATGATGACTAGATCAAGCGGATCATGGTGACAACTGGAAAGATGCACAGTGGAGTACCCTACCAATACAAGGTGAACACCAAGAAGAGAGTCGTAGCCGCGAGGGAAGGCTTGGCGAGTGATGAAGAAGAGGTAGAGGATCTCTGAGCTATGGAGCAGATTGAGGAAATCCTACGCGCAACATATGAGAGGAGGATGAGAGGTCCAAGAGCAGGAAGAGAAAGAAGAAATCCTATCCATATTAATGTTAGTGTGGAACCCATAAACCCGTGTGCAACCAATACATCAAAGAGAACACCACCATTTAGACAATCGCATTTCGGGGGAAGAAAGACAATAAGAAGTACCTCTACACAAGGAACAACAACCGGAGGAGCTAGTTCAGGAAGCACTAGTCAAGTATCTACACTGCGGAGGTAGTAGTTCAACATTCAGGATGGCATGACACGATCCCACCATCATGTTACCAAAATTCAAAGGAGAAGCGTCGAAGGACTCGAATAAACATTTGTTTATCTGTGAGAAGATTTGGGAAGCAAAACAGATCACAAAAGAAGATACTAAACTTGCACAGCTAGTGATTACACTAAGGGATCACGCACTGGATTGGTATATGAGTTTAGCTACAAAAAATTCACCAGGGACAACCAGAATGACCGTGGACATCAAGAAACTACTGATAAATGAGTTCCAGAAGCCAAGTTCAGAAGATCAGTACATGAACCAGATGATATAAATAAGACAGAAACCAAGAGAGTCTGTATAGGAGATTGATCAAAGATTCAAGCAACTGAAAGGTAAGTTGAAATATCTCATGACCGATATGCAACACATGCATCTATTTGTCAATTCACTGCTTCCACACTTGAAATACCCATTGCGACAACAAAAGTTTTAGACACAAGCAGAGGCTCTGCAGGCAACCCCACAAATTGAAGAAAACCAATATCAGCAGACGGATCCAACCATTGAAGAGCTGAAGGAGGACTTAAAGAAGTTAATGTTCCAACTAAACCAGAACAAAAGTAAGGACAAACGAGAAGTCGTTTGGTGTAACACAGTCAGGACGAAAGGACACCACAAGAGCGAATGCCCAACATTCGCGTAGTACATGGCAACATGAATGCAAAATCCATTACCAACAGGAGGACTATGGTGCAAAATATGTAACAAATCAGGTCACGATCGTATCATCTCCTAATGATGCATAAGTACTAGACAATCCCAAAGAGTTCATATTGCAACTTTTGCAAGTCAGTGGAACATGACGACAAAGATTGTAGAACTATGTATTTGATGCGAGAGAGGACATCCGACACATATAGGGTGCAGGAAGAAATGGTGACTGGGCAAGCTGCACCATAATTTAATCAAGTTATAGCCCCATTTAACACTGCACATCAACAGTATAATACTGCGCAACAACCATATAATACTGCGCAACCACAGTACAACACAATGCAACCGCAGTACAATACCGCGCAGTACAATCAGGCGCCTCAGTATAACGCATCAAGATGAGATCGAGCTGGCTATAGAGGTGGAGGACGAGTGAGAGGAGGCTTTGAAAGAGGTAGAGGACCAGTGGTATGTCACAACTGTCAACAACCAGGACATTATGCAAGGGAATTTCCACTTCCACCAACAACTTGTATGTATTGTCGCGCATCGGACCATGATGCGGAAGAATGTCCAACATTATTAGTAAATATCCAGGAAAAGAGGAATCGAAACAATCAAAATGTTTAGTGGATCTCAGCCAAAGCAAAGGATGAAGGACGAAACATCAACATAGTTACGCGTGGAGGAGCTAAAACAGGAAATGACGCAGTCCAACAAGAGCCAGTACAACACTAGTGGGTGAAAAAGAATGCTGAACCAAGGAGACGGTTTGACGCACAGAACGAGAAGGAAAATTTTAAGTAAGCCAGACAAGAATACTTGAAGCAAGACACCATGTCGACTTCGACTGCACAACAAAGCAAGGGAGAGCCAGAGTACGAGATGCCTCCATTATTGGATCATACCAACGAAATGCAACCCATGAGATAAGTAAGTACAATCAAAGGATTTTTGCAATCATGTGTAAAACTCTTGAATGATCCACCCATTGTTAAAATATTGCAAAATGTATTATAAAAATGTAGCATAGATACAGAAGGAATACTAGAACAAAAAACAGTCAATGACCTACATACAAGGAGAAGAACAAGTAGGGAGTTTAGGCTGAATGCCAACATCAGAGATTTCAACATGGGAGATATCAACCTGGAACTAGGATCTGAAGTCAATGTATTACCAAAGAAGACATGGCAATGTATGGGATAGCCCACATTAGGATATTCACCCGTTCAACTGAAATTAGAAAACAAACATAGAGTCCTACCAATTGGTAGACTGAAAGGAGTAACAGTAGACTTAGATGGAGTGTGCACAAAAGCAAACTTTGAAGTGATTGAAATAGTGAATGACACAACACCATATCCAACGTTTCTTGGCTTGGATTGGGCGTTTGATAACCAGGCCATAATCAATTTAAAGACCCGAAAAATGACATTTGAGTCAGGAGAATACAGGGTCATTGCACCATTAGATCCATTAGAAGGGGAAAGGTTTGTAGAACCTACTTGGTTAGACTTAGAGGAAATCATTCAGTTGTACAGAACAACTGTGTGTGATGAGGATTACGTAAACCCAATTGCATATGGGATACTCAGTTGGCGGAGCATTACTTGTGTGACAGACTCAGATACAGGTTTAGAGAACTGACAACAAAGGCTACATGAAGTCTCCACAAGAAGGTGCACCAGAATAGACCACGCAGTAAGATGGGTAGGCATGGAGATAAGGGAACCACCCAGTTTCCATGGAGCGAACAATCTAGAAGCATTCTTGGCACATTATGAAGTCAAAGTGTTAGAAAATCATAGACTCTTAGCTCTCGATATAGCACTCAAGGCCACACCTACAAGATGGTGGGGTGGACACAAAGCAACAATCACATATTGGTACCAATGTAAGCGATTACTACGCATATGTAACACACCCACCACAGGGCTAGAAATTTTTTGGCTTTCTTTCCTTATTCTCGAGGGACAACACTCCCCGAGATTCTAAGGAGCCTAATGTAGACCCTCCTTTCCCTTTAAAGTCCCTCATATGACCGTGGCTATTCCCAGAGTCCTTACCGAGAAGGCACTTCTGCTATCGCGATACGAGGAGTTGTGAGGCAAGCGATCCCTTGCTCTCTTGACTTTCGAAGGGCCGAAACCCGAAATGAACCTAACCGCTTATCGAGATTAACAACAACTCGGAATAAGTTTCGTAGTCTACCCTTCGGGGTTTCCTCCATCGGGATTTTAGGATGTGCGACGACAGGACCTAACCGCTTATCGAGATTAACAACAACCCAGAATAAGTTTGGTATTCTACCCTTCGGGGTTTCCTCCATCGGGATTTTGGGATGTGCGATGACAGGAGGTCTCGCACCTGGGTTTCCCAGGAGCTGAAACTCCGAAACCTGTACACACACACACACACACACATATATATATATATGTCGCTCAACCTATTTCGGGAATTCACAAACCGAGTTTTCAGGACTGGCGAGCACAAGAGAACTTGCCGATAGGTATCCCGGGTGCTGAAACACTGAAACACCATATCTCGTCCGCACTATTATTATTTCGAGGTTTCGCAATTCGTGTTTTCGGGACTGGCGAGCACAAGAGAACTTGTCGATAGGTATCCTGGGTGTCGAAAACACCAAAACACCATATCTCGTCCGCACTAAGCCATTTCGACATTTCTCCTTTCGGGATTTCGCGTTATGTGAGAATAAGGGGTCTCGCTCCTAGGTTTCCCAGGAGTCGAAACTCCGGAACACCAAACTCTAAACATGCTCCACTATTTCGGGGTTTCTTCCATCGGGATTTCGCAAGTCGGGGTTTCGAGACTTGCGAGTACAAGGGAACTCGCCCTTGGGTTTCCTGGATACCGAAACTTCGAAATACCAACTCTTAAACCTACTCATCTTATTTCGGGATTTCTTCCATCAGAATTTCGCAAGTAATTAGAGCCAACCACATTCTAATTAAAGTCGCTCACATTTTAATTCAATCCATTGGTCATGGTTACCCTTGAAAAATAATACCTCACAAGTTGAGAGAAGATTTTCGAAGCCACCAAGTGATAGAGGGAGAGTTGCCATTAGAATTTATGAAGAAAATACTTTTGTTGCTGTGTAAATAGAGAAGAAGTAGATTTGTTAGAAGCAAATTGTTGAGACCACTGTTGCTGGAATATTCCAATGAGAAATAGGTGGAATTGTTAAGTCATTGGAGTCATCGTGGAAGAAAAAATAAGATTGTTGGCCTCGTGAGAAGAGAGCCATAGTCAAACTATGCCCTTGCAAACAAAGAAAATAGTGCTCAATATCTGTTCGAGTGTCAGTCCGAGTAGAATGATGAATAAAGGTCATCAAATCTACTAGAGGTTGCAACTGTAGTAATTTGGGCTGGGTTGAAGCACGAGAGAGGTGTCTCAATAGGAGAGGAGAAATTGAAGCAAAGATCAATGAGATGGATTCGATCTTGGATACATATTCGTCCTCATTATATTGATCAAATTAGATGTTGATGTGTCCGATTGGTTTGGTTAAAGTGTATGCATTTTCAATATTGCAATTTGAGGTATGTGTATTTTTTGGTCTTTTTATGGATAATCATCCCACATTTGAAATATCAAACATAGTTATAATCCTTTTTTTTCCAATTCAGAAGTATGACCTCTACAATTGCTTTGGTCTAAGTCCTATTGGAAATCATCAATGATATATTGACTGCTACTTGGTGGGCCATACCTTTCAACAAATCCAAGGCCCTCCCGCTACACTGGGATCCAACCACCTTGCAAGAAAACCCCAACTAGTATGAGGAGACCATTTGCCAGCACTTGAAATTGGATTTGAGACCTCTCGGAGCCCCAAAGGACTAGAGTAGGTAGCTTTACCAATCCACCTATAAGCCTAAGCCCATAATTATACACTTTACAAGGCCTTACAACCTCCTAACTTTGTGGCTTGAAAGAAACATTTAGATAACCTTATATAATCATATACTTCATATTAAAGGCTATCGAAAAATTTCTATCAAGTTACAAAGTTAGGAGGTTGTAAAGCCTTGTAAATAAGGCGTGTAAGGGTATTCAAGGGGGTTGTTTGAAAAGTTGATATGATTGTGTGAGAATTGCATTTTTTTTAAAGAAAGTTTGTAAAAGGGTTTCATTGAAAGGAGATTCTTGGTAATTGCGCAAGTAACACATCCATCTTTGTACTAACAAACTAATAAAAGATATATTTTTGGTTGTGATTGAGTCCCATTTTGGGACACAATGTATTTTGTCTAGGATTGAAGTAGGACAATTTGCGCTGATTTTGCACTGTCTCTTTCTCTCTTACTCATTTCTCAATGACAACAAGCAACATTGTGTTACCTGAGTTAATTGTCACAAATCACTTTTATTGGAGCAAAATAATGCAACACATATGGACCACTAAATCTATATGTATTACTAAATATTTATGGAATCTTGTAACTGAAGGGTATAATTATCCTTTTGATGGATAAGATAAAAGATTGGATGATAATTGAAAGCAATCTTTAAATGAGCTTATAAAAAGAGATAATTAAGTGTTTAACACATAGGGAGTGTAGTTGATGAACCATTATTTCCAAGAATCAGTGCCACAAAATCATCTAACGACCATGTGATATCTTAAAGAACACATATGAAGGTGCATTGGTAGTCAAATTACAAGTTTACATTAAGAAGCAAATTTGAAAGTGAAAATATGCATGAGAATGAACAAGTGAATGATTATATCACCAAAATGCAAGATCTTGTCAATCGAATGAGGTCATTAGTAGAAGACATTTCACAAAGAAGAATTCTTAAGAAAATATTTAAGGAGTGTTCTACCTAAATTTAAAATGGTTTCCACAAGTATTCTAGCGTCCAAATATTTAAATAGTATGGAAATAGAAGAATTGAGTAATTACTTGCTAATTGTTGAAGAAAGCACTGCGAATGATCACATGGAAAATGCTTTTTCTAGAAGGTTTAGAGTAAGAGGAAGAAGCAAAATAAATAGTATTAACATAATTCACATAATTATTAGGGGAGTGTATCCACCTTAAGAGGTAGAGGAATAATTCCAAGTCATTTTTTCAAAGGAAGCAACAAATAAGGATCTTAGGGAAGAGGAAGACAAAAAGATGGGTCCAAAGAATTATTCTGTGTAGAAATGTTACTATTGTAACCAATTTGGTCATTTTGATAAGGATTATAGAGTTAAAATATATGATTTGGAAAATAAAGGTGTGAATACTATTATTGAAGCAACTAGAAATAAGAAGTTATTTCTCACAAGTTTAATGGTGTACAATGAAGAAAGTGAGGCTTGATACATTGACTTGGGATGTTTGACACATATGATATATTAAGAGGAATTTCTCACAAGAATATATGACGATTATTCTAGTGAAGTGATATTTGGAGATGATAGTGCATCAAAGGTTAAAGGAAAAGGTACATAATCTATCCCAACAATGAATGGAAAGAATAAGTTTATTGATGACACATTGTTGACACCAACACTTAAAAATAACCTACTTTCCATATGGTAAATTATGGAGAAAAATTACAAATTAGTGTTTGATAACAAATAATGTTTAATAATGGACAAGTGTAATAGAAATATAGTCGTTGCAAGAGGAGAAATGACTGCAAATGGATTTTTCAAACTAACTTTTGCCTCAAGTGTAAGTTTTAAAACTTTGCAATGAAACACTGCATATATATTTTTAAGCAAAACAAAAAATGGCATACACACATAATACACAAAGATTTACCCTAGAAACCATTAACTGAGAAAACCAAAAATTCTTTGAGACAAACCTCTAAGGTTTCCATTTACAATACAATATATAAGATTCAACGACATCCAAAACCCTAATCTATTAACCCAAATTATATTACAACCTTAATTCCTTATCTGGAATTAGATTACAATGGGTCGAAAAACATTGGATAAAAAACACCAAAACAAGCCCCAAAAAACCCATTTTTTTCGGGGGCTCTTCCATTGAACCTCGAGGCAAGGGGTGTCTAGCTAGACCCCTTATGACCCCCTCAACACACCTAGCGCATATGAACAACACATGTAGACAATCATGCAAAGAATATAACACATTCCCAACATCAAGAGAGTCACATAATTTAAAAGCTACAAAATAAGTGAATAACAAGCTTTGGCATTTGTGAATAAGACATTTGAATTTTTAAAATTTGGTGTTGACAAGGAAGATAAACATGGTCAATGGTCTTAGTTACCTTGAAGTTGATGGTGATATTTGTGTAGGATGCATACTAGGGAAGCAACATAGAGAGAATTTCTCAAATAGAACTTGCACAATTGCTAGTGAACTTCTTGCTTTAGTACATTCAATGTTATGTGGTCCTATGGAGACTTTGTCTTTTGGAAAGGCGAGGTACTTCCTAAATTTTATTGATGATTACTCCAAAAAACCATGGGTATACTTTCTATAAGAAAATTCAGAAGTCTTTACACATTTTGTTTAGTTTAAGGGGATGGTTGAAAAATATAGTGGCTTGAATATTCTCACCCTTAGATTAGATAACGGGGGAGAATATAAATCCAATGAATTTATGAAATTTTGTAAGGTGAATGGAATAAGGCAAGAATTTACAAATTCATATGCTCCTCAACAAAATGACGTTGCGAAAAGGAAGAATATGATAGTTGTTGAGATGGTTAACTTGGAAAATGAATTTTGGGTCAAAGTAGTTCATATAGTACTCTACACTTTGAATAGGTGTCCTACAAGAGTAGTTTTGGATTTGACTCGAGATGTAGCATGGTTAGGGTACAAACCTAGTGTTGCACACATCAGAATATTTAGGTGCATTGGATATGCACATGTTCCTAAAGAAAAGAGGAAGAAATTGAATGATAAAAGCATTGAGTGTATTTTTATTGGGTATAAAACAAAAACTAAAAGTTACAAGCTATTGGATCCATGAGAGAAGCAAATTATAATAAGTAAAGATGTTGTGTTTAATGAGTAAGGAATTTATCTATCATGGCATATTCAAATTGAATTAAGAAAGGATGAAATGCTAATTCAAATTGAATTAAGCAAGGATGAAATGGTAATTGGTGATGGATCTATTTCTAAATTAGCTAAGGTAGATGAAGTCAAAAGGAATCCTAAGTGACTAGTTAGAGGACATTCAAAGAGTAACACGTTGGATAGAAATTTGAGAAAAGAGTCATTAAATCACAAAGCATTGTGGATTTTTCTCTTATGACACAAGTAATGAAGATGGATGAACCCCCGATCTATAAGAAATGATACATGGGATTTGGTCAATTTACCCTAAGGAAAATATATAATTGGTACTTAATGGATATATCAAACTAAGTACAAATCATATGGTACAATTGACAAGGACAAAGCCCTTTTAGTTGCAGAAGGTTATATGCCCAAAAAGAGATTGGAATTAATTGTATAGAAACCTTTTCTCTAGTGGCATAAATGGACACAATCAAGATGTTACTTGCATTATCCACATAGTATATAAGTGCAAAATTGATCATATGGATGCTAAATCAACTTTCTTGAATGGTTATGTTGATGAAGAAATTTATGTGGAGCAACCTGAAGGATTTGAAATTCTAGGTATAGAATACTGTGTTTACAAGTTGAAGAAGGCCTTGTATGGTCTCACACATGCACCAAGAGCATGGTACTAGGATTGATAAATACTTTTAGGATCATGGCCTAGTTAAGAATTCATTTGAACCCAATCTCTATATTCTTTAGTCAGGATATGAAATTATAATAGTTGCATTATATGTTGATGACTTGATTTATGTAGTGAACAATTTCAGAAGTTTAAGTCACATATGATTGTTAAATTGAGATTACAAATCTTGGTGAGTTGCAATATTTCTTATGCATTGAAGTATGATAGAAAGAAGATAACATTTAATGTCATAGGCCAAGCATACTTGGTATATTCTGAAGAAGTTCAACATGATGAGTTGCAAGTCAATCATAACTCCATTGGAAATCAGGTTGAAGTTACAAAGAAATTATGACTCCAATCTAGTTGATAGTAATCTATATCATCAATAGGCTTAACTACAACTTGACTATATATAGATTTAGTAATTAGCATGGTTTTACGATTTATATTAGATCTTTTTGAGATACATTGGAATGCAACTAAGAGAACTTTGAGGTATCTACATGGTATGGTTGGGTATGGTTTGATATACACATCCAGGGAGGATTTCAAATTGATTAGATACATAGATTTAGCTTGGGTAGGTCATATGGATGACAAAAAGTCTACTTCAGGTTATACAATCATCATGTGTTTAGGAGTACTAAAAAGAAACCTACAATTTCACTCTCCATAATTTAAGTGGAGTACAAAGCAACAACTATAGTAGCATGTGAAGGAGATTGGTTAAGAAGAATTTTGCAATATCTACATGAGGAGAAAGAACAAACCACATTGTTGATTATGATAATTAAAGTGTTATCCAATTAATGGCTAAGAATCCAATTTTCGGCGTTGTCTAACTGTTCTACGAAATGGCTTTTTTCGTCGGAATCCGACGATATAAATTTGCACGAAATCACTATTTTTTGTTGTTTAAAATCCATTTCCGAATGCAGAAATTGATTCAATATGCTAAAAAACCCTTGGGGCCCTTAGATTATATAGAAATAATCACTCAAATATGCAGATCTAACAATTTCTCCTCGGATTTTGGGCAAATGTCCCCAGAAAATATCGTCGGAAAAGAGTCATTTCGTAGAACGTTTAGACTACGACCCAATTTTCCACTAACAAGACCAAGCACAAAGATACACAAATCATTTTGTTTGATATTTGTTTCAACAAGGTGTGCTTGAGATTATGTATTGTAGTATAGAAGATCAAGTTGCAATTATTTTCACCAAGGCACTACCAAAGGACAAGTTCTACAAATTCAGAGATGATCTTGGATTCTCCACAAATGATCATTATGCAGGAGAAATGTTGGGTTAGTGCTTAATTTATATGGTCCTTAGTCTAATTATAATGTTTGTTGAAGTTGGTAGCGTGTTCATATCTTGAAGAGACAATTTGAGATTGAGATCATTATTATTGAGTGAATTTGAGGATTGTTTGTTAAGTGATTTTAAGGGTTGGTTGTTTCATGTGATAACTTTTGTTCATGTCTACATTGGTGTTTTTGATGTTGAACAAAATTGAGGTGAATGTGCATCATTGATATTGTTAGGAAATGCATGAAATTTCCACACTAATTCTAGTAGAAGAGAAGAAGAATTTAATCAAGAAAGCAAATGACACAAGAAATCACACAATACATCGAGATTTTACCCTGGAAACCCTTAATTCTAGCAGCTCGATCTCTCTTAATCTCCATTCCTAGAATGAAGTTAGCTGCACCAAGATCCTTCATGTTGAACTTGGAGGATATATGCTTCTTCACCTCCTTTATTGTGTTCATGCTGCTTCCAATCAACAACATGTCATCAACATACAAAGCTACATATATGAAACGCCCACCTTCTTCCTCCAAATATATGCAGTGATCATCTTTGCTTCTCACAAATCCAAAACTAAGGATGTAAGTGTCAAACTTCTGGTACTACATCCTTGGCGATTGCTTTAGACCATAAAGGGATCTTTTGAGTTTGCATGCCAACTCTTGCTTTCCCTTTACTACAAATCCTTTAGGCTGTTTCATGTAGATTTATTCTTCCAGGTCCCCATGTAGGAACGTTGTCTTCACATCCATCAGTTCTATCTCTAGCTTGAATGCTTCATCTAGAGACATTAGTACTATAATGGAAGTTAGTTTTTCAATAGGGGAAAAAATATTACCGAAGTTGACTGCCTTAACTTGGGAATATCCTTTCGCTACCAATCGAGATTTGAACTTCTCGACTTGACCTGCGACATTCATCTTCTTCTTGAACACCCACTTGCTACTGACGGGCTTTATTCCACTAGGTAACTTGACTAAATCCCATGTCTCATTCTTGTACAAGGATTCCATCTCTTCGACCATGGCATCCTTCCAGAGTTTACCCTCTGTCGAGTTGACTGCCTCACCAACCGACTTGGGCTCATCGTCGATGGTAGTTAACACGAATGCTGAACGAAAGTCAAACGAACTATACCTCTCAACTGGTTTTCTTATTCTCTCTGACCTCCTTAACTCCGGAGTCAGTTGTTCCACCTCTTCCTTAGATTCAGTCAACTCGTCCGAATCATCTTCTTCGTTCCTCAGTTCAAACCACACCGTATCAGGATTATTGTTGGTTTGAACAACTTCCTCAGGCTCGGATTTACCTCCGACTTCTCTGAAGAACACATCTCTACTGTACACTGTTCTCCTTGATGCAGGATCCCAAAGCTTATATCCTTTCATCCCTTCTTTGTATCCAATGAAAATACATTTGACTTCCTGCTTGTCCAACTTGCTTCTCTTTTCCTTGGGAACACACACAAATGTATCAAAACCAAACACTTTGAGATGTGCCCTCGAAGGCTTCTTACCCGACCACACCTCATTTGGAGTCGTGTTGACTAGTGCTAATGAAGGAGACATATTCACCAGATATCTTATAGTCTCGACTGCCTCCACCCAAAATTCTTGTGCAAGCTCAACACCATTGAGCATGCTCCTTGCCTTGTCCATCAACGTTCTATTCATTCTCTCGACAACTCCATTTTACTGTGGGGTATATGGTGTGGTATTTTGGCGTGATATGCCACACTGCTTACAAAAATGATCAAATTCATTTCCACAGAATTCACCACCATTGTCAATCCTAAACACTTTAATCCTCTTCCCTATCTGGTTTTCCACAAGAGCTTCAAACTCCTTAAATCTCTCGAAAACCTCTGATTTCTTCCTTAGGAAATATATCCATGTCTTTCTGGAAAAATCATTTATGAAGGAGACATAATATAGGGATCCACCAAGTGAAGGCACTGTAACCGGGCCAAACACATCACTATGCACTAGTTATAGAATCCCATTTTCCCTTGTCGCTCCAGATGGGAACCTCACCCAAATTTGTTTCCCATATATGCAATGTTCACAAAATTCAACTTATAAACCACGTTCAGAAAAACCTTCGACCATACCTTTGCTTTGCATAGCTCTAAGTACCTTTTCTCCAATGTGTCCCATCCTCTCGTGCCATAACCTAGTCAGGTCGAGTTCATCATGTCTTTTTGAGTTGGTTTGAACTGACTTGGCTCGAGTTGAGTCAAGTTGTGTCGACATCGAGTCGAGTCAAGTCACAGTCGAGTCTATTTCAAGAGAAACGATGTTGTTGCATCCAATCGAGTCGACATTCCCTAACAACTTGTACATGGTACCAATCCGAACTCCTCTCATTAAGACCATCACACCTTTGACCATCTTACACAAATCCTTATGAAACAGAGCATGCACACCTGGATCACTCATCTTATTGACAGATATCAAGTTTCTTGCCAAACCCGAAATGTGTAGCACACTTGGAAGGGTTCTTTTCCTCCCATCCCACAGTGTTAGTTAGACTCTTCCCCGTCCAAAAATTCTGGTTGTCAAGCCATCCCCCAAGAACAAATCGCGACTATCATATTGTTCATATTCACGGAACCATTCTTTATGTGGTGTCATATGATAGGATGCCCCTGAGTTGATCAACCAAACATCTTGATCTGACTATGCATTAGTCGAAACTAGGTACACATCACCTCCCTTTTCTGAGGTCTTCTTTCTCTCAGTCGACTGCTTCTCGTCGGATCCAACACTGCCTTCTGTTGCCTTCAACTTACATTCCTTTTTATAATGCCCAAATTTACCACATTTCCAACATCTTCACGCCGACTGAATTGGGGATTTAGGTCTACCCTTCGACTTATACTTTCTACTAGAGAATCTATCTTTATCTCTGTCTACCAGTCGACCTCTCACTACCAGATCATCTTTGGTTGATCCTTCCATGTTATTTCTTCTCATTTATCTCGACAACAGAGAAGCAATCACGTCCTCTAGCGCTAGTGTGGTTGTATTACTCCCAACAACCATGACTAAGCTATCCCATCAATCTGGCAAAGAACATAATAGGCTGATACATTTCTCCTCATCAATGATCTTTATATCCATAGACGATAATTGACTTAACACGGTGTTAAAGACATTTAAATGATCAATCACCAAAATACCATCACTCATCCTCAAAAGATATAGTTTCTTTTTGAGAAACAACTTATTTACCAGAGATTTCGACTGGTATAAGCTTCCCAACTTGTCCCACAGTTTCTTGTCCGAATCTTCACTTGAGACATTCAACAACACCGAATCTGCAAGAGAAAGCCGTATCATACTTCTTGCTTTTCTTTCGAGTTTCTCCCATTCTTCCATCGACATGCCTGTCGGCTGGGTACCTAGACATACCATTGTCCATTATTCTTGATCTACAAGAAGATATTCCATTTTAAGCTTCCAAAGCTCAAAATTCCGGTCATTGAATCTTTCTATCTCTATTTTGGAACTGCTCGCCATTCTTTACCACGATATTTAAAACAATTTATGGATTACAGATCCATGCATATCATTGGCTACAAATCCGACAAATCTCATGATTCTGTTATAGTAGACTCCAAGTCGGGTTTACCAGTTGACTACCAATCGACCTTCATTCGGTCTCTAGTCGGTTGTCTCACGCCCGCACTTCGACGCCTTGTTGGTTGACTTGCTTTCGATATCTTCGACTTCGACTTTACTAGGTTGACTTCCTCGACCTTTTACCTACTATCGATATACCCCAACTTCGACCTGCTGTCGATCCACCTCGACTTCGACCATCAATTGATTCACCTTGACTAGACTTTCACTGCAAATAATATAACAACCCAACAAATATATTATTGTCTTCCTCCAATATTATTAGTGATTAAATTCTTAAATTATATTGTTTTGCATGTTCAAAAATAATAACATATGGTAATGAATAATAATGTGTATCATTTTAGTATTTCATGTTTATTAATTTAAAGTTGAACTAATTTTCATCAAATGTTACAAATTTAATAATTTTTTTATTATTAAAAATCCACATAAAAGGACAAATTCATAGTTGTAATAAAATATCAACTATTATAATCAATAATCCAAAATTGAACTAATTACGTACTCCCCATATGGTTCCTTAGATTTTATGTTTTTTCCTATAATTAAAAATATAATAAAGGCACCAAGATACCTATATTAAGTTTAGTGTGATCATTCCCATTAATACCAGAATTCCCAAAAGATCAACATACATACAATATAGTTTTTTTTTTAAAGTAAAAAAGGATAGGACCTGTTATATTAGCATTATCAAGTTACAATGACTGTTTGTGATGCCAGTTGTCCCGCCTAAACAGGAAACTGAGACAGCTGGGCATCCTGTGCCATGTGTTTCCCAGTGAACAAAATTAACAGAGTTCCATCCTGCCCGAAGGAAACCAGGACTGTCACCCATTAAGTTTAAACTGTAAGCCATAAACTAGTTATAAAGTAACTAAGAACTAACTGGGCCGAAGCTTAGTTCAGAAACAGAGAAAGAAATTCCTAACCAAGAACATCATTGAACCTTTTAGCTTGTGCGCTCGTCCTCGTCCCCGTGCTGTTGCCAACTTGCTGGAAGCTCTTAGGCCTGCGCGCACGTTGGGCATTGCCGCTTTGGAAGAGTTCTGGAGTGAGCCGCGAATAGCATGTCGAGCCGTTGATCAATTCGGGCGAGGCTAAAGACCTGGTCGTCCAACAGACTCCTCAGCTCGAAGATGAGAGCGAGGTACCCCGAGTTGGTGAAGAGTTGTTGTTCCTGCCAGTGGCTGTTGACGGAAGTTGGGGGAATGGGCTCTGTTGTGTCGTCACTTACATGTGCCGGTCAGTTGGAAAAATGGGTTGCTACCTCCATAGGTGCACCAGGTGGTGAGTCTTCTTCTACATAACAAGTGGTGAAATGCTCCTCTGGGCTGTTGGCTTTGGGACCAAGCGGATTGCCTGCAGGCGGAGGCTTGTCGTCTGAGCCAAACTCTGTGGGTGGATTCCAATTGTCCGGGACTATGAACAGAGGGAGCTTGGGATAGCTCTGCATGGCGTCCTCCAAGGTAATCTCTTCCACGTACGCCATTGGAGGCGTTCGTGGTTTCTTGCGCCTTCGGATGGATGCCATGGCCATCGCCTGCTCAAATTTCTTCTGTCTCTGGCGTTGAGATTCGGTCTTGTACCAAGCGGCATCCCTGCGCTGCTTTCCTCTTGCTCTAGGCATGGTGGAGACCCTGGAGATGACCAGGGTTCCTTGCGAATGTACTGCTCTACTCCAGAGCTTCAATGGGACCTCAAACTGCTGCTCCGGTGGAATGAACTGTTGCTGCTCCGGTGGAATGAACGCTGCGATGGGCGAATGTCGCTCTGTTCTGTCAATTTTGGTGATAAGGAGGAGGGCAACCGCGACTGCCATAGCCATTAAGGCTTGTTGCTGAGTGCGCTATTGCCCAGTACTGTTCACTTGCGCAAAGGGGCTCATCGCCTGGGTATGGCTGCGCAGATCCATAGTGAGTTAATGACTGAGTGGATGGTCGCCGATGGATGCATTAATACTGCGTCCCGATGTTATCCCGCGTGGCTCCGGTTTGCGACATGACACCCCATCCGGAGGTAACATACATACAATATAGTTATTAGTACTCTCTATTAGCGTTTATTTTGGTTTACTGTTTGATTCATATGATATAGTTTGGGTTTCACATTCAAAATTTTAATACTTTACATAATTAATTTCATTATAAAGGTCTTTTTATTCTTTGTTTTCATGATTTTTTTTAATAAAGCTTCCTTTCAACTATTAATAAAAAAATAATGTTTCAATGGTTTTGTATATTAAAGTATATAATAAAAAAGTTCTTCGTCTCTCACTAAACACATAGTAAAAATTAAATATTACATAGTAAAAATTAAATATTAAATTACAAATGGAAACAAAAAATTATTATTCATAATAATATAATAAAATACTTGATTTTATACAACCCTATCACGTAGGAAGGAAAAAAATGATTAAATTAATAAAAAAGAAACAGAAAGGGAAACACAAATTTTATATCACAATATTTTGGAAACACAAATGACTATAACATCTCAAACCTTACCTAACTAAATATGCATATAATGATGAATTTATTTAATCAAAAGTAACAAATTTTTGAAAAAAAAGCTCAAACCAATCTAGATAAGCTAAGCATGGATGGCTTAAATTACTTCCATTATGATTGTAAGTTTGATTATTGCTTCAAAGTAAAACTAAATTGAAGGATTTAAATATGTTCATTAATGATTTACATAGAGGATTATATCTTCATCAATGATGATAATTTTTGGAATTCCAATTACATACACAAATTTTTATTTTAATTTTCTATAAATTTATGTTTTAAAGTTTTATTAAGCAATGCAATCTAATTAAAATTTTAATATTAATATGTATTTTATGTTTTAAAGTTTTATTAAGCAATGTAACCTAATTAAAATTGTAATATTAATATGTATTTTATTGCAATAAGTTTAGATATTAGTAGATTGAACTCATTTATAATATAAATGGTTGAGAGCATACCAAGTTCAAGATTTGTTTGAATAAAATAGATTTTTGTTCAAGTTCCAAGGAATACATGTGATCCAGATGTACATCAGTGGTCACCCACCTCTTCCACTGACTTAACATTGTTCTCCATCTTAGTAGTTTTTTCATCTACAAATTTTCAAGTACTAAACTTCTGAGGCCTTTTTGAGCTCTTAAATGATGTTTTTTGGTTATTCGAGGGCTTGGGTTGGTCATGTCTTTCCCATGCCTGCCAACAATTGTACTTCTCAGTTTGATATTTCCAACAAGCTATTGCGTGCCCCAAATGAAGAATGTATGAAAAAGTTGCACCCCTGGGAAGTTGACATTTCAACTAGCAACCATAGGGCCCACAATCCTTTTGGCACTTCGTCTCCTAGGGTTAGGTTTTTGGATCTTTAGGGTTTTTTCCCTTTGGGATTTAGTACTTTATGTTAAAAGGTTATCAAGTTGTTGCTCAAGGAATCCATCACATGATAGAGGAAAAAGATGATGGACAATTTTGCATAGATCCTTCGACGATTGCCAACGACGGCCGAGGTACCTTCAACAAGTAGACATTTCATAAATTGTTAAATCCGTTAGAGGGTTACCAATCTGTTAAAAAGCATTGACATCGAAAAGATTACCTTTGCACCCTTTAAAGCCCTTCCCCATGTCAAAGATTGGTGGGAAAGTTACTGGGAGAGACATAATGAAGATGAGTCTACAAGATTTGGGACACAACCCACTCGGGCGACCTTTTTTGATGCCCTAAAGGAGGAATTCTACCATGTTGGAAACTATGATGACCAATAGTAACAACTATGATGGACAACTCTGCGTAAGAAGAGATACTAGATGATGTCAAAGTACACCAATATCTTCCATACCTGCACTCAAAGTTGGGTAACAGAGACTCCGAGCGGAACTTGGTTTTGAAGTACCGTAGTGGTCTACATAGGTACATCCAAAAGGAGATGGATTTCTTGGACATATCCTCACTGCGAGTTGCTTATTGATATGTTGTAAAAAATGAACATAAACTGAAGTAGCAGAATAAGTGGGAGTTTGGGTCCACAAATCCATCGCAACAAAAGAATAGTAAAGGTGGCCCTAACTCTCATAACAAAGGACAAAGCAAGGAGAGCCAACCTCAAGACATCCAACCCAAACTGTAGGTAAGGAAGGGTAATAGAAAGCCGAAGAAGGACACTGGCATGTGGCATGAGTTCCACAAAATCCCCTGGCACAACACTAATGAATATCACTCAAAATAGTCATTGTTGGTTGAGCTTAAAGAAAAATAAGTCGACTTTGGTTTGGACTCCGATTCATAGTGTTATAACCCTATGTTTCATAGGATCAACTGGTGACTAGAAAATTTTCCTCTGGTTGCATTTGTGTTGTAAATAATATTTCATTCTGCAAATGATTTACAAAAGATAGAAAAATAAAGAAAAAGAAAAAGAAAAGAAAGAAAAAGAAAAAGAAAGAAAAAGAAAAGAAAGAAAAAGAAAAGAAAGAAAAAGAAAAAGAATAAAAATAGAAAAAGAATAAAAGAGGGTATGAAAAGAAAAATGATAAAACCCCATGCAATAAGAATGATTTGATTCATACTGTCTAGCCATGGTCAAGTCCTTTGAATTTATGCAGATAGGTTAGTGAATAAACTTGGCTAAACAATCTAATCTTAGCCAAGTTAGATAGGTTAGTGAATAAGTTTGATCAAATAGTTTAAACTTGGTCAAATGTCCTAGGTCAGAGTAATTCTTTAGCCCAACAGTCTAATCTGAGTTAATTTTTCTAGGTGATTAGAGTAGGATATAGGTTAGTATGCTTTCATTTCAATAAATGGATGTAAAGTTGGTTAAATCCTTTGATTTGAGTTAAAATTGTTGTATTTTGACCCCTTGGCGACAAAAATGAAGGAAGGGGAGCAACGAAAAACCCATAAAAAGGCGTTATCCTAAGTTTTGTGGTGATATATTATATGTGGCGGTTTGTGCTAAAAGGTGCGCTAATCTCAATGGTCCATCAGCGCGCGCTCAGATCTACGACTAGCAGAGGATATCGGACCCCCCGACCATTCTACCTTTAACGGTGGGGGGGCGGGTTCGAGTTGTTGGTATTCCCGAGCGAGCCCCTCATAACGTGGCACAATCTTGTTAACTTGGACCCCCCTTGACCTTTACTACTTACCGCCTACCACCCCCTTCGAGTAAACCACCAAGCCACCTGCTCATACCACCTCCGCACTCCGACGTCACACTCCACTACCTCCGTCCATATGTCATGCTCCACTACTCTGCCGACACATCACCCTCCACTCACCTGTCACCAGTCAAATCCCATCCATCTGTTAGCCACTCACTACCCTCCACATCACCTCCATATACCCGTTACCCACTCATTACCCTCTACCTCACTCCTGATATGCCCATTGGCCAATCAATGTGGTCAGCTAAGACCGTTAACCGACCGACTCGCCATCCGCTCCCTAACGAACATTTGTTCATCCACTTAATCCCATTTTTTCACCATTGTTGTACTGTTCACGATCCAGACGCAGCCGATGCCACCTTTCCCTGTTCTCTTTAGTCCACGATCACCATTAACGCTAGGTAAACAAAGTTAACATCCTTTTCATATTTGCAGGTATCAGTTAGATCAATGGCACCCAAATCCAAATCTTCAGAGATCTAAGAGAATCCTTTCTTCCCTCCTCCTGTCGACCTAGATCGAATATCGTTGGCCAATAAAGACTACTTAATTGTAGAGCCGAAGTGCGAATTTGACTTCTTTGAATTGCACTTCTGGCTCAGAGACATTTTTTTGGACCAGAGCGATGAGATTGGACTCTGGGAGTCCAATATCCCACTATACCTCTTCCCTTAGACACACCATTTCTCTGAATTCGCTCTAAAATGCCAGACACACTATCTCCCTAGCCAAAGAGCCATTGTTTCGTCATCTGGTGAAACACTTTTCACCATTACCCCTGAAATGCTAGACCAAATAATGTAGATACCCAGAGCCGACTCCCTTTCCCCTCTTTCCATCAAAATTCTGACCGAGATGTACTAGAAGTTGTCTTTCCCACAGAGAGCCCAAATCTTTGAGCTTTTCCTCCCTGAAAATGCCCAGTTACCCAAAAATAATCCCCCCTACCATTCCTCCATCTTCTCAGTGAAAGGTAACTGGATTATTTCTTCCCTGTGCTGTCTGCTAGAATACTATTCATATGAGTGGGTAGATGAACCCATCCCAGGTTTCTTATCCATATTTTCCACCGAAGAGAAGACTACTACACAATTCAACTACAATTAGTTTCTGGCATACAAAATCCATGCGCAACTTTTCGAGTTTTATATAGAGGGCATGTTTAGGTATTCTTCGATATTGGCATACATGTTCATATTTTTCCAAGCCGAGAAGTTCTCCTTCTCCCTACAGAAGCTAGACCAAGATGATAACCCACAACCTGTCACATCCTGGACATCATTAGTGAGAAATAACTCATCTGAGTTCAATTTCAAGTAGTTCATTGACCTGTTTTATCATCCAGTGGTAAGCATGCTCAATGGACGAACAAAACCCAGTATAAATGAAGAAATTCAAAGGATTCTACACTTGTCAGACCTCACTAAAACATGTGACTAGTACCTCTACCAGGATCACACATAAATCATGGTCTACGACTGTGAACTACCACCTTACAAGCTACCCAAGTATTTTCCTGTAGGGATATTTGCTCTAGAATATATCAGACAGATGATCAATTCAGATGACATTCATTTTGTGGCTTTCAAAAAGAAACAACAACTTAGGATCAAAGGTCAGATAGGCTCCTTCATTTGCAACAACAGAGCTACAAGAGAAGAAGCAAACAAGTTGTTACAAGAGACATAGTTCAAGCAAAGTTTCCCATGGCACTATGATCCCTGTGGTATCATTGCAGAAACCAGATTAAAAAACAAAATTTACCCTTATGCTCATGTGCCTAAGCCTGAAATAGAGAAATTCATGAACCAAACAGAGTGGGAGGAAAACAATCTGATAGACGCTGAACAATAGACTTTATCTTCCAACATTTCACCAACCACCACTCCACAAGTACCAATAGAGAATAGGCCCAGAAAATAAGTCTCTCCTTCAATTACAAAAGTCTTAGCAGCAGACTTCCAAGTCTATAGGAAAAGGCCCAAGACCAGTCATACACCTGATAGGTCTGGAGGAGAAGAAACCCAGTCTACCACAGTAATGGAGGGAGAAAATTCACCATTTTTCTCAGGCAACCAACAAATGTTGTCCACTTCTTCATCCGGGAAACAAACAGATACCACATTGTCAACCAAATCCTCCTAGGAGCCTGCAGGATTGAACATCTTTGAGAAGTATAATATGATCAAAAAGAAGAATGAACTATTGACCAACAATACCTATGCATAATTCTTGAAGCAAACATAAAAAACACAACACAGGTTGCTCTCTGCTTTTGACACAGAGAAAGGAAGGATGCACATGGCATTCTTGCAGGCACATGTGCCTCACCCCAAAGTGGTTTCTGATTATAAAAGGTCAACATTTGAGTTTGATGCCAAAGAGGTACATCCAACCGATCAGATGGATATGCACAGACAGACTGGAGAAATGATTTTCTCCACCCTGGCCAATACCTCCATGACCGCGGAAAAATTGCAGGTTTCCTTAAACAATGTCCAGACTCAGTTGACACTGGAGAAAGTGTCTTCTTTAGTAAAAGATAACAATATAAAATATCTGGAGGAACTGGTACTGAAAATAGGATATGATCCATCCAATGTCAAAGCAACAGAATAACTCCTCAAGAAGAAGAATGTTGATATAACATCCTTAAGGAAACAATTGAAGATCCTAGCCACTGAAGATCCACAAGCAAAAGAGATGGCTGAGACTGAAGGCCAAAAGGAGGAAATGCTAAAACTAATCATGGAGAAAAATGTGCAGATTAAGGAGATGGAGGTCGAGATGGAGAAGTTAGTCAAAGAGAAGGAACATAATGTGCCAATGGAGATCATCCCACTGAATGCAGTTCCCCTCACAGGAATTAGCACAACAACAACGACAACATCCACAAGAATAGAACTTCCATTAGCCACTCCAATGAAAGCTATAGATGCATCAGAAAGATTGGAAAATTCGATGGAAGACATGTCTCTGCAAGGACATGAAATCAAAAGACAACAGGATGAGATTGATAACCTATAGAAGATGAAATCCACATTTCAGGCTAGCTACAACACTGAAATGCACAAGTCACAGAGGCTTAAACAAGAACTGCAATAGCTGCAGAAGGAGACAATCATGGCTAAGACACTATCAGAAGCCATGGAAAATATTTGGATTGACATCTGCAAATCCATGACGAGATTTGGCCACTCATACAGTTTATGTTTGAGCAGCATGAACTGGTGCAGAGAAGAAGATAGGTCATTGGCAAGATAAGAGGAGAATTGGGAAAAAAGCCTACAGAGGCAAATGAGATCATTAGGTTTTTAAATTCTAAGAAAAAAGAAGAACTAGAGGCTTTGCAAATTGAGGACAGGACATAAATTATCCTTGAGGTCAATAAAGTTTTGACCAAGAGGGGATTGATGATGCAACTTGAGGAGAGAGTCCAGACGATGGATATTCGAGTGCAGAGGTTTTGCAGCAAGATTGATTCTCTGCACAAGAAAGGGCTTCCAGGTTTATTAATTATCAATGCCAAGCTGGTTACTCTCTCAGAGTACAAACAAAAGATCCTTACAGTGGCAAAAGATGGTTCCATGTTCGCAGGAATACATGGAAACATTACTGGCAAAGCATTCTTGGAGACTCTGCAGTTGGACCTGAGCATCCAACACGATATAAAGTACATCTTCATCACCAAGCCCACCTTTTCCAAGTACACAGAGATGGATGAAGTATACCGAAGGCTACTCAAAGTTACCATCCCTAGTCAAAAGAGATGGGAATACCTGTGTGCTTTGATAGAGTAGAGATGATGTGTACATCCAAGTCAACATGAAGAATAGTGATAGCCAAGTCAAAGATGAATCACCAACCACCTTCCTTAGAATCAACACCAAGGATTCGAGAAGATCATTTACCATTCCTACTTTTTTGTAATATGTAATCTAGTTAGTTAGATTTTCTCTCCACCATATCCTGATGATTAATGACAGGATCGAATGTATTTTTTCTATAAATACTCCAAACTTCGAAGTATTGAGGGTTGATCTTTGCGCCCAAATGAGTTATCTCTGTAATCTTTTTGAAGAGATCTACCAGTAATAAAATGACGATTCACAGGATTCCTGCATGTTGGTGTTGGTGATGTTTACTTCTCTTTGTTAAATGTTTATCTTATTTCGTTATCATTCTGTTTTCTGTCTTTGATCATTTAAAAGAAGTTTAAGTGCAAAATTTATCTCGAATACTCTGTTTCTGGATTTTAAATATCTGAATTTTGTTCTTCTGATATTGTAATAAAGAAATTCTTAAATGCTTCTTTATTGTGATTTATTATCTCACCTGTTTCTATCTTTCCATCACTTTAATTCTAAAAAGATCCAACATTTTCATTATCTTACCCTGTGAAGAAACCTAATAAAATCTGTATGTGATCTCAATCCTTAACACAGACCCCATAACCCAATGGATGTTTAATGCAATACTTTCAACCATCTTTATAAAACAAAACAAACAAACCCAGATTCATTTAAATAGCCTAATATCTTAAAACTCAACAGATCTAAATCTTACAGAGAGATCCCTCTCTGAATTTGGCAGGGCTAGATCCTAGTTTTGAAGTGGTTTTGTAAGTTACCTTTGTCAAATTTCTTCTACCTTGACAACCTATGGGAATTTATAGAGTGCTAACACATAGTAGGATAAGGGAAAGTGAATAATTAACATAAAACCGAGTGCTACCGTTGCAACTACAGAGATCCAACTAGAAGAGTTGGAGGTGCTGGAGGAGGGGGAGCACCTATTCCATTCGTATGTGGGTGAAGGGGACTCCACTACATTTCATTGTTGATAGCGGTAGATAAAAGGACCTAATCTCAATCGAGGTCATCAAGAGATTGAACCTTATGATAATGCCACACCCCCAACCATACACCATCAATTGGTTGAGCCAGGGACGAGACATCTGTGTCAACTAACAATGTTGCCTATCCTATGACATCAAGCCCTTCAAAGACGAGGTACTATGTGATGTTTCCCCACTTGAAGTTTGTGATGTTCTTTTAGGACAACCCCATATGTGGAAACATCACACTATTTATGAGTCCAATCCCCGCAGTGTCATTGTTACATTGGGAGTCCAACTCTACAGGGTACAAGAGGTGGTGCCGACTATTGCAATTTGCTTACTCTCAAAAAAACGGTTTTGTGTAAGAAACTGAGAGAGAAATATCACAACATGAAATGTATGCACATAGAGCCACTATTTAGTTAGGAAATCCTTAACCGGGAAAACCAACGCCTAATAGATATATATTAACCTTGGCCAAACCGGCCAAGCCAAACCAACATTGGCCACTTAAGGCTACTTGATGCTTCTTACAATGGAGTATCTCAAGCTAGTATATAGGATTCATTAATTACAACGCTAATTCCTTTACTGGAATTAGATTACAATGTAAATACATGCATGGCCTCAAGATAGCCATGCAAATACATACATTGAGTGGAGATAGCCATGCAAATACATGCATCGAGTGGAGATATCCATGCAAAGACATGCATTGAGTAGAGATAGCCATGCAAAGACATGCATGGACATGCATGGGGTGAAGAAAACCATGCAAAGACATGGATGGTGTGGAGAAATCCATGCAACAACATGTAAAGGCTCACATAAAATACCATGGGCCCGTAAACCACTAATGGTAAATCCAACAATGACCAAATAAAAAAATCTATGATCGAGTCAAGATTAATCCAACATTCCCCACTTTAAACTTGACTTGGGACAAACACCTACCCCCTTTAAAGTTTATAAACCGAGTATCAGGAATACAACATGCCCCTCTCTCAAGTAATTCTACGTCTAGACTTTATACTGATGAACCATCAAACCAAGGGTACACATGCCTAAATAGGTCTACAACCATATGCCCATTTACATGTGATAAAATCCAACTCCATAAAAAAATTACAATTGTATGCCAGAGCACGTGATGTTATGAAACATCAACCTACATCATTACGAGCATCCCCCTTGTTCCAAATACAATTACATAGACCAAGTACTTATCTTACCACTATATTCCCAAGAACATGATGCAAGCATCATCTACCAACTTCTTTACCAACATCCCTCTTTGATTCAAATACATTGAGCCAAAGCACTCATTCACATAGTAATTCTTCCTTAATGCACTTCCACTTATGCTCCACATCAATCTACTGTATGCCTGAGAAAATGAGGCAAGAAGCATCTACCGACTTCTTTACCAGCATCCCTCCCTGCTCCAAATACATTGAGCCAAATTACTCATTCACTGAGTACTTCTTCCTTAATGCACTTCCGCCTATCCTCCATGTTGATCCACTGTATGCCCGAGCAAATGATGCAAGAAGCATCTACAAACTTCTTTACCATCATCCCTCCCTACTCCAAATATAGTAATCCAAAGCACTCATTCACCGATTACTTATTCCTTAATGCACTTTTGCCTATCCTCCACCTCGATCCATTGTATCATTCACCATGGTTCATAAACCCATGAATTGTCACTTTAATTTGTGTGCATATATCTCTTCCAAAGGTCACTCATTTTACCAACAATTTCATTAGCATGGATCTTAACATCAAACCACTCTGGTTGGAGAATCTAGGTCTACACAACTTTGATACCATGTCAAAAATTGAGAGAGAAATAACAAAACAAGAAAGTATGCACATAAAGACAATATTTATCCTAGAAACCCTTAACCAGGAGAACCAACACCTCCATAGATATCTATTAACCTTGGACAAATTGGCCAAGCCATCCTAACATCGACCACTTGAGGTTACTTGAGGCTTCTTACAATGGAGTATCTCAAGCCATTAAATAGTCTTCATAAATTACAACCCTAATTCCTTTACTATAATTAGATTACAATGCAAAGATATGGATGGAATCAAAATAACCATGCAAAGACATGCATTGAGTGGAGATAGCCATGTGAAGACATGCATGGACATGCATATCCATGCAAAGACATGCATGGTGTGGAGATAGCCATTCAAATACATGTAAAAACTCACATAAAATACCATGTGGAAATACAATGGGCCCATAAACCACCAACGATAAACCCAACATTGATTGAATCAAGGTTATCTTAATTACTCTATAATCGAGTCAAGACTAACCCAACATGATTAAAGGTAATTTCTCTGACTAGAAAATTTGTCCTCTTCATGGTTCAGTTGAAAGGTGAATGGAAGGTCACTGCAACCACCACGGCCTCAACACGGGGCCTCTCTACATAGTAGAAGTAGGTGGACAATATTGTAGAGGAATACATAGATATATTAGCTTCACCTATGGGGGTGCCTCTACTTTTCCATGTCAAACATTCAATTGAATTGATACCTAGTGATCCTTTACCTAATGGCCTAATACAAAAATGCTCTATTCGAGAATGAGGAAATAAATGTCAAATTCATGAGCTCATCCAAAAGGGCCACATTTGACCAAGATCCTCACTTTGTGGGATCCCTATTGTATTGGTGCAAAAGAAGGATGGGACATGGTGACTTTGTATTTATTACAGATCCTTAAATGAAATCGTTGTTAAGAATCGATACCCAACCCCCTAGATTGACGATCTTCTTGATTAGCTTAAGGGTGCTAAGTTATTTTAGTAATATTGATTTGAAGTCAGGCTACCACCAAGCCTCGATTGAACAAACTAATGTATGGAATACTGGCTTCAAGTCTACATAAGGCCTTTTTGAGTGGTTTTTCATGTCGTTTAGCTTGACTAATGCTTCAGAAACATTCATGAGGATGATGGATGATATATTGCACCCATTCAAAAACTCTTTTGTGGTCATATATTTGGATGACATACTCATCTTCAACAAAACTTGGCCAAAAACCTCTACAAGTAAGTCCAAAACTAAAAAAACATGGGTTGGCTTAGGCCAAAACACCCACTAGCATAGAATCTACATCACAATGTCCAAAACATAGCAAGAAAAGGACAATCACTCGAGAAAATAAGCACTAATAAGCAACTATGTTAGTCACATGAGGAGGCTAGTCATGGTTGTTCAAGGTAAAGACCTAACAAGAAACTGGGGGGTTGTCATCAATAGGCTATAGTAAGTCCCATCCATTAGTAGGAGGCTGCATTTGAGCCACTTGAAATAGCAAGAGATATAGACATAAACTATTTGTAAATGTGTGGTGGGCCCAAGACTAACTCCAACCATGCTCATGCCTCTCGACACCTATTGACCTGCCTGATGATAGGGCCTGGTATGATGAGAATTGGTAGAACCAGACTACCCTAGTAGACCATGTGAGCCAATTGAGCTAAAAGTGACAATGGGCCAATTGGGCTACTCTGATCAGGTGGTACTCTACTCATGTTACACAAGGCCATGTGCTAGTACTCCAACAATTATTGTAAGTGCTCCATATCAAGTCACACATTATGTGTTTGTAATGTGATATGTATTGACAAGCTAAAATACATTAGTGGGCCATCCTACCAAGAAAATATATGTGATGAGACATTTGTATTAAAGAAAAAACATCATTTCTCTTCTTCTAAAGCCAAATGAGGATCTCATCTTTGATAAGCATTCATTTAGCTTGGAATTCAATATTCCAAGTCAAGGTGTTGCCTATCAAGGAAACCCACCATGAAATCGAAGCAAGAATATATTGTTGGCATAAAGACATAGCATAGGCCAAGGGAGCCTCGGTAAGAAGGAAAAAACAAACAATATGCTTAAGATTTTAAACTGACCCACACTATGGACAATGCAAGTTTTACATACATAAGAAAGACAATACCTTATCTAACGAGAGACCTCCCACGACTAGACACAAAGCAAAGAAGGTTTTTTTGGGTTCCAACACTAGCTTCTATATACCATGAAGTCTAAATAACCTGGTTTTTTCTTTTTCTTTTATTTTCTTCAAGGAAGGGTTTGGAGAAGAGGCACTTGTAACTCATGATTGACTTATACATAGAGAAAATCATGGCCTTTATCCATTTCCTGTCCCGCCATTAGGCTCAAGGCATTAGGAGGCGAAGGTTTAACACTATATTCTATAGAATAAGCTCATGAATCTAGCCCATTATTAATTTTTAGCACTGATCCTAGCAAAGATCTACAAAGGTCATTCCAAAAACGATTTTTAGAATGAATTCCATGTACGAAGAGTTGTAGGGTTGAGAAACACAAAGAGTTGAACAAGGGATACCCCCTAAAAGGAACCATAGGAAACCACCAAAAGTAGTGCTCATGGAAAGGTGAGCTAGATTGGAGGGATGACTCCTTCCAAGAAAAAAATGGTTAACAACTTCATGGGCCTTCCAAATGATTTTAACAACAACAGTGCTAAATATATTAATATGGGAAGGATTTATAATCTAAGGGTTTGTAAAGAGATGCCATGTAATGCATGCTTTGGAAACAACAAACCCTATTGAATTTGATGCCTTAGAAGGACCTTCCAATCTTCCTTACCCTCCATAGCTTGAAGTACCAACTTACCCTAAAGTGATTGTGCTTGAATCTTGGCTCGAATAATACCTAGGCCAACAAAGTATCATAGATTTCAACAAAGCTCCTTATTAAGTTTTCCAATGTTGTCCCAAATAATTCCTTTTCTAAACACAAATACATTGCTTTTGAGGGAACACAAAAAGAGGAATAGTATAGATGAGTTGCCACCAAGAATCTGATGTATATCCAAAATTTGGCCTATGAGGTTAAATGTATAGCAATATACTTGTCTATATTCTTCTCCACCCGCCACACAACCACCTCATAAAGGTCCCTAAGAGATCCTTGTAAGGAAAAAGAAATGCCCAATCATTCAAGGATATGGCTTGATTGAATCCATGACCAATTTTTGAAAGCCACCCAATCAAGCATAGACCATTGGCTTTGTCTACAAGATTGAATTTTTGGCCATTTAATACTTGACCTTGAGGCTACACAGAAGGTGTCTAAACATTCCATGGTTTGAGATACCCATGAAGTCTCCTCTAAGATTTCTAGGAAGGAGTCATCATCAAAGTGATAATTAACCAGTTTAGTAGTGTCTAGTTCAGGGAAAATAATCCCTCTAGTTACACCCAAATTCCTCTTGGATCCAATTAGATAATTAATAGCTTCAACTACCAAAACATAGAGGGTTGGGGCTAGGGGGCACCCCTATTTGATGGACCTGAAGATCCAAACCTCCTTAAATTTTTATATGTTAATATAACGATAAGTTGAGGCATCCACATATAGTCTTTCAAAACTTTTGATAAAGGATGGACCAAACCCTATAGCCCGAAGCATTGCCAAAATGAAGGGCCACTCCACCCGGTTGTAACCCTTCTCAAAATTAATTTATATGAACAAGGCAGTGAGGTCGGTTGACCTTTCCCATTCCATGCCTTCCAAACTAGGCTAACATTATCCAATATTTATGTACCATGAAATAAATTCAGTGTACTTAGGGTGAACAATCTTGGGAAGAATGTGTTTGTTATGTAAGGC
>SNQJ01S0002664.1:181229-199009 GCA_010110895.2 Picea sitchensis
AGGAGTAGAACTTGAATAGGTTGTGAGTGTAGCAGAACAACGCGTAGTAGGACCAGTCAATGACGCACTCATCCAGAAGTTCACTGAGCAAGAAGTAGTAGCATTGCAGCAGGTCGAAGCAGCTCAAGTCAATCTCGAGGAATTCGAGGCGGAATTGCTCAGACCAGAGTGACTTGGGACGAGTCGCAGGTGAGTGTTGGGGGCTTGTTGGCCTTTGACCAAGTTTTGGAGTTACTTAGTCATATTTGACCGTTTTTGGGACTTCGATAGCCTGTCGAAGATGGAGTGCTAGATGAAGCAGAGATCAAGGGATCTCGGCCCACTTTTGGGCCCCTTTTTGGGTTTTGAGAATATGTAATGGGAAAGGGATGTCAGCCCGTGGGTTTACCCACACTTAGGCCCATTTTGTATGTATAAATAGACATCTAGGCATCTAGTAGAGAGGGGATTGTATTGTATCTATGTGATATGGGCTAAGTGCCAAGAAGGGATCTGTGTGATTGAGAGTCTCATGCATTCTGTATAGACTTGTAAAGCTTAGTGCAAGTCCCTATGTGAAGATATAGAAGGCTTTGTGCTGAAAGGCAAGGAAGAAGGATCTAGCGGGTTGCGCAGATCTTCTGTCCTGTGTGAAGTAAGGGTTTCTACAGCTTTGTGCTTGCAACCGATTGGCCGACGATAATAAAGAAGAAGAGTTGGTGGACGTAGCCCCAGGGTGGGGGTGAACCACGTAAATCTATGTGTTATGCTTTGTGCCTTGACTTGTTGTGCTTATCTCTGCTTTTGCTAAGTGCTTTGATATATTTAGATGGATATATTTATGCTTTGTGCTTATTAGATGTGTATGAACAATAGATCTAATATGTATGAAGATGCTTAGTGCTGATCTACTGGGTCTAATCTATTTTACTATTGCTAAGTACTAAGATACCTTAGATCTAAGTGAATGCTGCGATGCTTTGTGCTATTTGCGAAGTATAATAAGGACTAAATATTGATGAATGATCGATGCTAAGTGCTTTATAAGCGATATAGTCACAGATCTATGTCCCAGCTAAGGTTGCAGACATTTGAGTCCTACAACCACCCCTGCCTCTACCTTAGGTGAGACTTCATCTGCTTCGCAGGTGTTGCTGAAAGGGCCGGTAGTCAGGGTTTTTTTGGTGCGGTCTTGTAGCGTTGAACCCTGGGTCTGCCCCTATGCTAACAAGATCCTCCAACTCACTTAGCACTGCACTATTGTGATCATGATGAATTTTAACAATTTGTCTTCCATACTCTTGCAAAAAGGTGACTGTTTGGGAGATGTAATCTTCCCACTAGACTATCCAGCCATTGATGTTATGTGTCCATGGAATCAAGTTCCACACAGTAGAGATACAAGCCAAGAATGTTGAGCTCTGGAGGTGGGAAATATTCATGATATCATTTTTGGAGCCTTTGAACGCATTGAGATACCTAAGATATTGTAAACTTGATGGTTTAGTGATCCAATAAAGTAGTTGTGCTAGTGAAATGGACTATTAAGCCTTCAAATGAGTTAACATAGAAATATTTTTGTTATAAAAGAAGAGCCCTATCAAGTATTTGGTAAATTTTCTCTGTTATTTCCCTAAAACTTGTCCAAGTGAACCAATCCTCCACAAAATCCTATCTCTGACGCTAGTTGGGGTCATATAGACCATGGGGGGTCTTTAGAGTTAGTGAGGGTTCTTTTTCCCCAATTGGTATGCACATTGACAACCCCCCTTATTTATCTTCTCAACACTCAAACATGATTAAATCCCCACAAAAAATCCAAGGGGAATTAGGAAGTTCATCAATGATATAACATAAAAGATATGCATGCTCACCCATGTCCTTAGAAGTATAGGGGTTGGCCTGGCCCAACAACTAACCATTGGAATTGAACATAATTCAAATACGTATTTGTGATGATCTAGAAACTTAATGAATAACATTAATGGTAAACTATGGAGAGACCAATATAACAATGCCACCTTTCCCATAAGAAATATTAGGATGGAAGTATTTATCCCCTAACCAAATTATGTACAAGGTAGTATGAAGCATAAACCCTACAATTTTGACTTGTTGTAACCACAAAATATCTGTCTCACCAACATAAGTAAAAAACTAGTGGGTAATATATTTTCTTCCAGGGTTATTCAGATCCCAAACATTCCATGAGGTAACTTTCATTAAAAACATGGAACATTAATCATCTTCACCTCATTATTCTTGAGGTCCTAGAGTGTATGAAAGGAATTAGTTGCAGGAGATGAGTTGAACCAAAAGTCACCAAGATTAACTTGCCTTGACTGCTTTAGCCGACCATTGACATCATAAACCACTTCATTCTCCTATGAGTGCATGAGTGGTGGGGGAGAACACACTCTTTGACTAACACCCACTTTTTGATGTATATTTTAACCTTGTACAATTAATTACCGCAAACAAAATCTTAATAAAACAAAAAATATACAATGGGACACACACACACATTACATAGAGATTTTTACCCTAGAAACCCAAACTGGGAAAACCAACAACATGTTTAGAGCCGCACCTCTAATATTCTTTATTCATCATCTTCTTCATTGTTTACAATACAATATACATATAGGATCCCACAATATCCAAACCCCTAATCTATTGACCCAGATTAGTCAACAACCCTAATTCCTTAATCAAAATTAGAAAACCATCGACGAAAACCATGTGCCGAAATACCACCAAAAACGGGCACAAAAAACTTCCTCGAACCCCCTTACAAGGGGGATCCCAGCCCCCTACACCCCCCCTTGCTCCCATATTAGTGTACAATACTTGAGATCAATATTGCAAAGAATATAACACATACCCAACATTTTCATGGCACTAGAAAGAGCTTTACTGGCTACCTTAGCTAGCAATTAACTAGAGTCAGTTGTGACTATGGCCTTGGGGGCCAAAGCCTTGGAATACGGGGTCTTTTGGGTAGGATCCTTTGTTGCACAGTTATATTTGTTTTTCTGAACAACTTCAGTCTAGATACCTTCCCCCACATTCATTGCTCGAGAGCCTTGGGTGCATAAGGAGCTACCTCTGGGTTGCCTTAGGTCATAAGCATACAATCACATATATGATGATATGATATTTGACAATGAGAGTAAGTGTTGGGAAAATAAATGGATCAGAATGGATATCATTGCACCTATTTATAATTTCAAATGAGAATAAATTTCTTGAAGTCTTTAGAAAGGTTAACCCTAATGCAAACGTTACATTGAGGTTGAGCGTGAAAAATATTGTCATGCTCATGGTAGATAAACTTCCCTAAGGAGGTTGCAATCTAGTCTAGCCTAACCAAACCTAGATAGGGAGGACATGGATGATCCAATTGGATAACATGGCAATCCAAATTTCCCACTAACTTAGACATGATCCTATACCTTGCTAGTTTTATAATAGTTTTGCAGGTCTTGCACTTTTAATGCATTTTTTGGCCACTTCCCATGTGATTTAGGTGATTGACACAACCTAGAAATCTTTGATTAGTAGGCCAGGAAAACACATATATCTTGGAATAAGGTTTGTAATGGTCCAATAAAAACCCCAAATAGAGTTTGTGTGTGAAATTTGCAACCTTAGGAAATTAATGTATCAACTAGGCTCTTTAGGGTCCACATTCCTTTTTTCACCTCATCTCACATTGTTAGGGTTTTTACCTCTTAGGGATTTATACTTTATGTTAAAGGGTAGTTTCTACCTCTTGTGCTATCATTTGTATGAATAAGGGTACCCAACACATCTCTTCTCAAAGACAAGCTACCACCTTTCTAACAAGTTTGTATTGCTTTTCATATTGTAGTGTTTTCAATATTTCAATCATCAATAGAGTTTAGGTTTCAATTTTTTACTATTCTCTTTTAAATATCTCTATGTTATGTTACCTATCATATCTATCTTCATTTCATTCTCAACATAATTTGGATAAGTGGTATCATATTAATCTATTCTTTGTTGTTTGTATACGCATGTCCCTGACGAGGCCAGGGTACAAGGAGTTGGACCTTGAACCAACCGAGCTCGATGAAGAATTCCCTCACTAACCCAAGTAACTTCCCACAACGGATGAAAAGAAGATGAAAGAGTAGGAGATCCTATCAAGATGTTGCTTGAGGAAGCCCTTTGGTGAAAAAGAAATGAGATATTGAATAATTTTGCTTAGATCCTTCAATGACTCCCAATGATGACATAAGAACCTTCAACAAGTAGTCACTTCAAAGGTATGCCACCCTTCAAGGTGCAAGTTAACTTCGGCATTGCTTTATTTGAAGGTAATATAGATGCAGATGCTTTCGATACATGGTTAATTTTGTTAGAGGGAGATTACTTTGTTGAAATTTTTTCTAACAATGAGAAGATCACCTTTGTGCTCCTTAAGTCCCTTTCCCATGTCAATTATCGGTCGGACACTTATTGTGTGCAACATGCAGAATATGAATTTGACTTATTTGGGATAGAAAACACTAAGGCAGTTGTTGTTTATTCCCTCAAGGAGAAAATCTATCCTGTTGGAAACTATGATGACCAATACACAAAATCAACAAATTTGTGGCAGGAGAAAGACTAGGTAGTTCTAGAGTACACCAAAATATTCCATACTTGTGTTCAAATCTCATTATCAAGGACTCAAAGCAACATTTGGTTCTAAATTGCCACAATGGCTTACATATTTATATCCAAATAGAAATGTAGTTTTTGGATATCTCTTCACTAGGAATTGCTTACTAGTATGTTGTCAAGATTAAGTAAAATTTTTGGAAGAAGGGTAAAAGAGAGTTTGGGTGTACAAATCAACCACAAAAAAAGAATGGTAAAGGAAGACCTACTGACATCACAAATGAGAGATCACGGATAACCAACCTTAAGACAACCAATCCAAGATGCATGCAAAGAATAGTTATGGGAAGATGAGGAAGGACACTTGAAAGTGGTGTGATTTCCACAAAATCCCTCGAAACGACATCGAGGAATGTCAATCCAACCAATAATTGTTGGATGAGCTGAAAGACTCATAATATGATTTTGGCTTGGACCTTGATCATAAGTCAGATAAGGGAAAATGGATCAACGACACTAAACCTAGTGTCGCCGTCACTACTGCAAAGGTCTAGCTAAAGGAACTAGAGGAGCCTAAGGAAGGTGAGTGCCTCTTCCACTCATAGATGTGGGTGAAGGCGACCATGGTACATATCATTATTTACTATGGCAGCCAAAAGAACATGATATTAGGAGATACCATCAAGAAGTTTAATCTTCTAACAATGTTGCACTCCCAACGATACACCATCGATTGGTTGAGCAAGGGATGCGATGTATGCAATAGTCTACAATGTCACCTACACTATAGCATCAATCCCTTCAAACATGAGGTATTATGTGATGTTTCCTTGCTTTATTTTTGTGATGTTATTTTAATACAATCATATATATGGAAGTGTCATGTTATTTATGAGTATAGGCACTATTACTTTTACTTTGGAAGTGTCACTATTACTTTGGGAGGTTATCTCTCGAGGATACCAAAGGTAGGCTTGACTAGCACAATTTCTTTGATCATAGCTAAGTAGTGCATGAAGTAATCTATCAGATTGAGATATTTGTCCTCTTCATGGTTCAATTATAAGGTGAACAAAATATCACCATGACCACTAAGGTCTCTTTAAGGAGTCTCTCTACACAAAAAAAGTATGTGGATAAGATGGTGGAAGAGTACAAAGATAACTTAGCCTCTTTTGTAGGGATACCTTTGCACTAATAGGTAAAGCATGCAATTGATCTGACACTAGGAATCCCTCTACCTAATAACTTGATATACAAGTTCTCTCTTTTGGAGAACAAGGAGATAAAATTCCAAATTCAAGAGCTAATACAAAAGGGCCACATTAAACCAAGATCCTCACTTTGTGGGAGCCTAATTGTGCTATTTTAGAAGAAGGACAAGACATGGAGACTTTACATTGATTATAGAGCCTTGAAAAAATCACAATCAAGAGTATACAATCCCATGGATAGATGATACTCTCGATCATATCAAGGGCACTGCGTTTTTTTTATTAATATTGATCTTAAGTCAAGGTATGACCAAGTGCCAATTGAACAAATTGATGCATGGAAGATAACCTTCAAGTCTAAAGAAGGTCTCTTGGAGTGGTTGGTCATGCCTTTTGACTTGAAAAATCCCATCACAAAGATAATTTATAATAGTTGGATCATTGATTCTATTGGGTTGGATGTGATGATAATAGAAAATCCACATTTGGTTTTGTATTTCATGTTTGTTTAGCTAGTGCATGTTGGAGTAGTAACAAGCAATGTACAATTGCCTTATTTTCAACTAAGGATGATCACAGAGACACATTGAATACAACATCTAAGGAAGTTTGGTTTAGGCAATTATTTCCCTTAATTCGGTTGATACAAAATAATCCTATTGTTTTATTCTATGACAATTGATGCAGGAGCATTGTCAGCAAGCATACATGGAGAGACAAATTAGCACGCCTTTGAATCATTTGAAATCTTAAACGTCGACGTTTCCTGCAATTTTTTTTTTTGAATGATTGAAAAACTAAAGAAGATCAAACACATGGGAGCTGAATGATCATGAGTGATTTGGGAGTTTCACTCCTAGACTTTAATGTAACGGAAATTAAGTAGCAGTTCGTTTTTCTCGAGTAGATGAGTAGTCAAAGGAAACCCTAAGAACCCTTGGAGATAAATAAAAGTGTTGTATGCCCAAATCAAGCTGCTACAAGTTAGTAGGAGGTTGCTGTGATTTAGTTGTTGCTGAGTTTTTTAGTTGATGTTTTATCATAGCTGTAGCCATTTTACTTTTGAATGAATATAGCAGAGGAAAATTGATCCAATGCATGGTGTTGCTACTATTTACAATTCACCGTTATTTTGTTTTCATGAATGAATGAGTTATGTTGTTGAGTATATGAAACTGTGAAGTGTTTATATAAGTTTCAATTGTTCTCTTCATTGAGTTCATGCAAGGTGTGCATACATTCCGCAAGGAGTGCATTGACATAATCTGTTTCAACTCAGAAGCTCAGAAGAGATAGCATGAAACTTTCCATTTGCAAGGAGTGCAAAGTGACTGCTGCAAGGTGTGCATAGTCTCTGCAAGAACTTAAGTCTTGCGTGAGAATCTGTTGTAAGGAGTGACAGAGTCTGTTTCGATTCCTAATATCAGAAGAGATAGCATGAATTTTCCATTTGCAAGGAGTGCAAAGGGACTGTTGCAAGGCATGCACAGTCACTCACAAGAAGCTAAGTCTTGCATAAGAATTTGTTGCAAGGAGTGCACAGATCTGAAATTCGACTAAGTGTCAAAGTAACCCTCTAAGGAGTCAAAGGGTTCAAAGGATAAATCTCACAAGAGATAGTAGGAGAAATATTCAAGGGAAACAAAGTTCTGAACATTTCATGAGTCATTGACCAAGATCTGTTCAAGAGGGAGCATGCTCATTCCAGATCGTCAGATATGAGAAAAGTGCATGATCCTTAGTCTTTGTGTGTGCATAGGAGGAGAATCAGAAGTCCCGAAAAGGCTAGGGACCATCCATCATCCAGAGGGACAGGTGGCGCAAGATCTACAACTTCAGAAGTTTATAGATAAGGATAAAGTGAAGAATGAGAGTTGAAAGTCCCGAATCTCGAAGAGACGAAGTGAACCACATCCATCAATATGTGAGGGACATGCGTCGACAGATCATTGTCTTCGGGTGAAATCACTCCAGGCGAAAGTGAAGACTGAGAGTTGAAACTCCCGAAGCCCAAAGAGCCGAAGTGAACCACATCCGTTGATCTGTGAGGGACCAATGTTGACAGATCGTCGTCTTCGGGTGAAAGCACTCCGGGAGAAAGTGAATATTGAGAGTTGAAACTCCCAAAGCTTAAAGAGATAAGTGAACCCCAACCGTCGATCTGTGAGGGACACACATCGAAAGATCGTCGTCTTCGGGTGAAAGCACTCTGGAAGAAAGAGAAGATTGAGAGTTGAAACTCCCGAAGCCCTAAGAGCGAAGGGAACCACAACCCTCGATCTGTGAGGGACACACATCGATAGATTTTCGACTTTGGGAGGAAGTCCTACAGAGGAATAAAGAGTTGAGAGTTGAAACTCCCGAAGCCTAAAAGGTGAAATCAATCGTAGCCGTCGGTTTGGAAGGAGGGCACGTGTCGCTAGATCGTGGAGATCTGGGAGTGCATGAGCAGGGAGAAAAGGGTTGTTGACTGATAGTGGACCAAGGAAAAAATAGGACAGATCTCAACCATCGATCAAGAAGCAACACTCGAGATCCTAGGATCGATGGTCATTCTTAATTGCGGGGACCGAAAGTGATCGGGTTTTAAAAATCTTGGAGCGGGCCACAATCAAAACCACAGTATTGCCAAAAGGACGCGTGGTAGCTACTAGTGAATTGTGGGGAGAAAGCGGTGTGGTCTCAAACCACTCTAGGCTGCCCCACAATCATGTGTTTATGTGAGGACATAGCCTGAGGCCACCTACATGAAAGGGCTAACGGAAGAGGAGCTAACGCCTGGACCCTGATAGATCAACAATGCAAAGGGAGAGGTTGCGGGTATCATAGAACCTGCACAAAAAGACTGAAAAGGGCACGTGTTTAATCACAAGGGAGACCATTAAGGTTTCAGAGAGCTGATTCGGCTCTAAGAATCAAAGATCCTTGACTGGGAGGTCGCGCAACCCCGAGGGAGAAAAAGGGGGGCCTGCATCAAGTGGTATCAGAGCCTAAAATTGTTTTCAGGAAGCAAAAAAGAGCTCGAAGGTGTACTATGTGTGTGAGAGACAGTCAACATAATTCCACCAAGGAGATGTGTGGAGCCACCTTTAGCCAATCACGTTGTGGAGAGAGAAATGAGAGAACTTCGTTCAATATTAGAGGCGATGGAGGCAGTGCAGAGGAGGGCACCTGATTCTAGGGACATGAGTGATGTAGAAAGTGAAGAAATAGAATTTGAAGAAACTGCAGGGGAAAATGTTGCCGAGGAATGCTTGCTGAGAGTGGTTGTTAAACTAGGATCTAGAGAAAAGATAAAGATCCCGATTTATGAAGGAAACTTGGATGTAGAAGAATTGCTGGATTGAATAAGATCCATGGAAAAATATTTCGACTATGAATATGTCGATGAGGAGAAAAAGGTGAGACATGCTGTCACCAACTAAAAGGACATGTAGCACTGTGGTGGGATGAACTGCAGGCTTAGAGGAGAAACAAAGGAAAACAAAAGATAAAGAGTTGGGATATAATGGTAGCTAAGCTGAAGGCTAAATTCATGCCCAAAGATTATCTGATAAATCTATTCAGGAAGTTACATAACCTGATACAGAAGGGTATGACAGTGAAAGAGTACACAGAGGAGTTCTACAAGCTGAATATCAGGACTGGACATCGAGAGAAGGATGAGGAAAAGGTTTCCAAGTATATAAAAGGCCTAAGGTACGAAATACATGATGAGATCAACATGATGTCAGTGAGGACAGTAGGGGATGCTTATCAGATTGCTTTGAAGGCAGAGGAGAAGTTGTCCCGGAAATAGAGTCAATGGAACAGAGGCAGAAGATCAAGCAAAGGAAAGGGAGTTGCCCATGATAAGACACATAAATCCAAAGATGGGACTGAGAAACCACATAGTCACTCAGAAAGCGGAGGAAGTTCCCGAGGAAGACAAGGTGGTGGAAGGAGTTCTTCTAGAGGAAGAGGAAGAAGCAGAGGAGGATAAGTAAGGTGTTATGCCTGTGGAAAGACATGGCACATGTCTTGGGAATGTATCGAGAAAAAGAAAGAAGGAGGAGGTGAAGCTCATATTTCTGAAGCACAAAAAAGATATGTTGAAGCAGAAGGTGCAGAGGATGGAACATCTCTGATGTTGAGAAAGGTTCTCTTAAAACCATATCCAGAAATTGAAAATCCAGTGCAAAGGAATAGTCTATTTAGGACAACTTGCAAGACTAAAGAAAGAGTATGCAAGGTTATAATTGACAGTGGGAGCATTGATAACTTAGTATCCATAGATATGGTGGAGAAATTGGAGCTGGAGACAACTGCACATCCAAAGCCATATAAAGTCTCATGGTTGTTGAAAGGACACCAGGTAATGGTCACTAAACAATGCCTCGTTGAAATTGAGATAGGAGGATATAGAGATGAAATTCTGTGTGATGTAATTCCCATGGATGTATGTCCTGTTTTGTTGGGAGGACCATGTAGTTTGACATAAATGTCATTCATGATGGGAGAAAAAATACATACACCTTGGAGAAGAATGGTAGGACACACATGTTGCTGCCAATAGAGGAGAAGAAAGTAAAAGAAGAAGCCAACACAAGCATAATTCTCATGAGTGGGAAGGAACTCTTGAGAGAAGTCAAGAAGGAACATGAGATGCAGTTTGATGTGGTGAGGAAACCTAGAGTTGTCCTTACAAGTACTTCGATGGATGATTTGCTTGAATAAGTTCAGGAACTGTTGGAGAATTTTGCTGACATAGTAGTGGATGAGTTGCCTAATTAATTGCCACCCATCAGAAGTATCAACCATATTGATTTGATACCAAGAGAAAGTCTGCCAAACAAAGCAACATATAGATTGACACCTCAAGAGAATGAAGAGGTAAAGAACCAATTACAAGACTTGTTAGACAAGGGTTTGGTCAGAGAAAGCTTGAGTCCATGTGCAGTACCAACTATGTTGAGTCCAACGAAGGATGGAGGATGGAGAATGTGTATAGATTCGAGAACCATTAACAAGATCACCATGAGGTATAGATTTCCTTTGCCAAGAATGGATGACTTAATGGATTGTTTAAGTAGAGCAAATTACTTTTCTAAGATAGATTTGAAAAGTGGATATCACCAGATAAGGATGAGAGAAGGTGATGAGTGGAAAACATCCTTTAAGACAAATGAGGGGTTGTATGAGTGGCTTGCTATGCAATTTGGCTTAACAAATGCCCCAAGTAATTTTATGAGATTGATGAATGAAATAATGAAAGATTTCATTGGCAAGTTTGTGGTTGTATATCCGGATTATATACTAGTCTTTAGCAAGAATAAAGAGGAGAATTTGAGACATTTGACATCAGTGAAGATGAGACTATAGTAGGAGAAGATGTTGATAAATCTGAAGAAGTCCTCTTTTATGAAGACATAACTCATTTACTTGGGTTTTGTGATCTGTTCAAATGAATTGAAGATGGATCCAGAGAAGGTGAAAGCAATCAAAGAATGACCATCACCAAGGAGTATGTTTGAAGTCAGAAGCTTCCATGGACTAGTAATTTTCTATAGGAAGTTCATTAGAAATTTCAGTGGAATTTGTGCACCAATGATGGATATAGTGAAGAAGAGGCATAAGTCTTTTAAACAGATAGAGGAGGCTGAGAGGAGCTTCAATATATTGAAGGAGAAGATAACAAAATGACCAATTCTAGTCTTAGCAAATTTTGGAAAGACATTTCAAGTGAGATGTGATGCAAGTGGAGTTGCAATTGGAACAGTCTTGAGCCAGGATAATAAACCAATTGCATATTTCAGTGAGAAGCTGAACGAGACTAAGAGAAAGTACTCCACATATGATAAAGAATTTTATGCCATAATTCAAGCCTTGAAGAAATGAAGGCACTACCTTGTTCCAAAGGAATTTGTCTTGTAAAAAGATAACCAAGATTTACAATTCATAACTAGACAGGAGAAGTTAAACCAGAGACACACTAAGTGGATAGAATTTATGCAAAATTCCACTTTTGTCATTAAACATATTTTTGGTAATGCTAACAAAGTTGTTAATGCATTGAGCAGGAGATGGCTGATTCTGCAGGAATTTTAGGTCAAGACCTTAGGATTTGAACACCTTAAGGATATGTATTGTGATGATCCAGATTTCAAGGAAGCATATGAAGCATGTGAAAATCCTGTGCTAAGAGGCAAGAGCCAATGGACAGAGTATATGATTCAAGAGGGATTACTGTTCAAGGGTAATCAATTGTGCATACAAAAATGCTCAATGAGGGATAACCTTTTGAAGGAAAAGCATAATGGAGTATTGGATGGACATTTCGGCCATCATAAAACATTTGCACAGTTGAGCAGTTCATATTACTGGCCAGGTATGAGGACATAAGTGATAAAGTTTGTAAACAGATGTAGTATCTGCCAACATGCAAAAGGCAAAAGACAGAACACTGGATTGTATCAACCATTTCCAATACTAGAGAGGCCTTGGGATGCAATAAGCATGGATTTTGTGTTGGGACCGCCAAGAACACAAAGAGGATGTGATTCCATATTTGTGGTGGTGGATAGATTTTCAAAGATGACACACTTTATCCCATGCCAAAAGACTAGTGATGCAACACATGTTGCAAATATATTTTTCAAGGAAGTTGTTCGTCTTCATGGATTACCCAAAAGTATTGTCTCAGACAGAGATACCAAATTCTTTGGTCATTTCTAGAGAACACTGTGGAAGAAGTTGGGGATAGATTTGTCCTTCAACTCAACTTATCACCCTTAGACAGATGGACAAACTGAGGTGGTGAAAAAAAGTTTGGGAAACTTATCGAGGAGTCTGGTCACTGAGCATCATAGTTAGTGGGATCGGATTCTGCCACAAGTAGAATTTGCATACAATGACTCACCAAAAAGGAGCACTAGAAAGATCCCATTCCAAATACTGTATGGAATGCAACCAAGAGGAGTAGCTAACTTGAGAGACTTAGAATAGAGTGAGATCAGAAGCGCTGGGGAAGAATATTTTGTTGTAGAAATGGAGAAGCTCCATAGCCAGATCAGAGAGTAGTTGGAGAACTCTAGCCAAGAGTACAAGCACAGAGTTGATCAACATAGCAGAGAGCTTCAATTTGAAGTAGGAGATCAGGTTCTTGCACACCTCAAGAAAGAAAGGTTCTCTAGGGAAAATAAAACAAGTTGAAGATGAAGAAGATAGGGTCATGTAAGATCTTAAGGAAGTTTGATGCAATTGCCTATGAGATTGAGTTTCCAGATGATGTGGGCATATACCCCATATTCAATGTATAAGACCTGTATCCTTATAGGGAAGACGAAGTAGGAGAAACAAAAGGTCAGAAAGAGATTCAATGGGAAAAGTAAATGCCTGTAGCAGAAAAGCCACAGATGGAGAATATCGTTGATCAGAGGATTGGCAAGAAGACCAGGAGGAAGATCTATTTTGAATATTTGGTCAAGTGGAAGGGACACCCGATAGAATATTCCAGTTGGGAAAATGAAGTTGATATCTAGAAGCATGGAAAGTCAGTGCAGGAGCTCATGGACAGGAGTCCATGATTTTTTTTCCAGGGGAATATGATGCAGGAGCATCGCCAACAAGCATACGTGGAGAGACAACTCAACGCCTTAGCGTGCCTTTGAATCATTCAGAATCTTAAACGTTGGCGTTTCCTGCAAATCATTTTTTTGAATGATTGAAAAATTGAAGAAGATCAAACGCTTGGGAGATGAATGATCACGAGTGATATGGGAGTTTCACTCCTAGACTTTAATGTAATGAAAATTAAGTAGCAGTTAGTTTTTCTCGAGTAGACGAGTAGTCAAAGGGAACCTTAAGAACCCTCAGATATAAATAGAAGTGTTTTATGCCCGAATGAGGTTGCTGCAAGTTAGTAGGAGGTTGTTGCGATTTAGTTGTTGCTGAGTTTTTAGTTGATGTTTTATCATGGCTGTAGCCATTTTACTTTTGAATGAATATAACAGATGAAAATTGATCCAATGCATGGTGTTGCTATTTTTTACAATTCCCTGTTATTTTGTTTTCATGAATGAATGAGTTATGTTGTTGAGTATATGAAATTGTGAAGTGTTTAATTAAGTTTCGATTGTTCTCTTCGTTGAGTTCATGCAAAGTGTGCATATAGTCCGCAAGGAGTGTGTTGACAGAGTCTGTTTCGACTTAGAAGCTCAAAATAGATAGCGTGAAACTTTCCCTTTGAAAGGAGTGCAAAGTGACTACTGCAAGGTGTGCATAGTCGCCACAAGAACTTAAGTCTTGCATGAGAATCTGCTTTAAGGAGTGACAAAGTCTGTTTCGATTCCTTAGCTCAGAAGAGATAACGTGAATTTTCCATTTGCAAGGAGTGAAAAGGGACTGTTGCAAGGCGTGCACAGTCACCTGTAAGAAGCTAAGTCTTGCGTAAGAATCTGTTGCAAGGAGTGCACATATCCAAAATTCGACTAAGTGTCAAAGTAGCCCTCTAAGGAGTCAAAGGGTTCGAAGGAGAAAGCTCACAAGATACAACGGGAGAAATCTTCAAGGGAAACAAAGTTCTAAAGATTTCACGAGTGATCGACTAAGATTCGTTCAAGAGGGAGCGAGATCATTCCAGATCGTCAGATCTGATAAAAAATCACGAGCCTTAGTCTCTGTGTGCACGTAGGAGGAGAATTCGTCGAAGTCCTAAAAAGTCTAGGGACCGTCCATCATCCAGAGGGACAGGTGGCACAAGATCTATAACTTCATAAGTTTGTAGACAAGGATAAAGCGAAGAATGAGAGTTGAAACTCCTAAAGCCCAAAGAGCTGAAGTGAACCACATCCATCAATCTATGAGGGACACGTGTTGACATATCATCATCTTTGGGTGAAATCATTCCTTGAGAAAGCAAATACTGAGAGTTGAAACTCCCGAAGTCCGAAGAGACAAAGTGAACCACATCCGTTGATCTGTGAGGGACATGCATTGACAGATCGTCGTCTTCAGGTGAAAGCACTTTGGGAGAAAGATAAGACTGAGAGTTGAAACTCCTGAAGCCTGAAGAGTGAAGTGAACCACAACAATCCATATGTGAGGGACACGCGTCGACAGATCGTCTTCTTCGGGTGAAAGCACTCTGGAAGAAAGCAAATATTGAGAGTTGAAACTCCAGAAGCCCGAAGAGCGAAGGGAACCACATCCGTTGATTTGTGAGGGACACACGTCAATAGATTGTCGACTTCAGGTGGAAGTCCTACAGAGGAAGCAAGAGTTGAGAGTTGAAACTCCCGAAGCGCGAAAGGAGAAATCAATCGTTGCCGTTGGTTTGGAAGGAGGGCACGCATCGCTAGATCGTGGAGATATGGGAGTGCGTGCGACAGGGGGAAAAGGGTAATTGACTGATAGCTGACCAAGAAAAAATAGGATAGAACTCAGTCGTCGATCAAGAAGCAACACCCAAGATCCCAGGATCGACGGTCGTGCTTAATTCTGGGTCCAGAAAGTGCTCGGGTTTTAAAAATCTTGGAGCGGGCCACAATCGAAACCACGATATTTCCAAAAGGACGCATGGCAGATGCTAGTGAATTGTGGGGAGAAAAGCGGTGTGGTCTTAAACCACTCTAGGCCACCCCACAATCATGTGTTTATGTGAGGACATATCCCGACACCACCTACAAGAAAGGGCTAATGGAAGAGGAGCTAGCGCCTGGACCCTGATAGTTCAGCAACGCGAAGGGAGAGGTTGCAGGTATCATAAAACCTACACCAAAAGACTGAAAAGGGCTTGTGTTTAATCACAAGGGATGCCATTAATGTTTCAGGGAGCTGATTCGGCTCTGAGAATCGAATATCCTTGACTAAGAGGTCGTGCAACGCTGAGGGAGAACAGGGGGGCCTGCATCAACAATCATGGAGAAATTCAACTCTGCAAGAATGCTGTCCTTAATTAATGGAGCAAACATATTGAAGGTCAATTCATTATTTAAGACAATTTCATGAAGAAGGCCAATTTAATTCAATTGAAGCATTGTAGTTCTGACCAAGTGGCTAATATCCTTACCAAGCCATTTAGGAAATATGCCTTTGAGAAGATCAAAGAAATGTTAGGAGTAGAAAATAATAGTTTTTAATTAATGGGGAGTGTTAAAAACGATAATGAAAAATCTAGGTACAAATATGAGAAGGGTGCAGAGATTGATGAAGCTTTCACCATAAAGTTTTTTTGTGTGGTGTAGGAAAAAGTGAGGTGCACAATGGTTACGAAGTTGCAATGACACCATTTTGAGAGTCAATCATGTGTTTTTGACATGGAATATTTTATTTTAGTAGTTATGACCTACACACACAAGTTATTTGGTAAAGTCAAATATGATACACAAAGATCTAGGAGTGAGCATCATCGCCCTCAATCATATAAACCTAAAACGCAGAAACCATTGAGGTAGTTAGTGTTTGACACTATTGTTACACTTCAAAATTCCTCACTTCGATAATGTCACATTATCATTTTCGCAAGAGTCACACTTTTGTCGCAAGTGTCGTAAATGTCGCATTTTCATTCTGCATATGTCGCATTGCGAATGACACCATGGAAACACTTGATACATCCTCTAAGACATGTTGGAAGGGGAAACCACATCATTTGACAAGATAAGAATTTTTTTTTGCCTTGAGAAATGGTCATCTTAACGAAATTTTGGAAGATCAATGCTCCCCTGCTCATAGGCAGGAAGCGCTAGCACTCCCTGTCCATCTAGTAGAGAGCGTTGCAGTGCTATGTTGCCCGTTTTGAGGGAGCACCGATTGGTTGAGAGAATCATGGGAATAAAACTCCCTTATATCTAAAGACAACTAGATATGATCTGAGTTGGTTTGGATCAAATCCAAGCTTTAGGATGCATCTAAGGGAGATTCCAAAATTGATGGAGTCATATCCTCAACTTATTGCAAAGATAAATAAGGTGGTTGAGCCTCTCAAAGCCTATAAAAGGAGGCACTCTCATGGTGAAAAGGGCAGAATAATCAACAAAAAGTATTGTCATTTTGATCGTGGATCTTTCGAGCAAGGGGTTGGACAAGGAGGACTTGGAGAGGTTGCTGCAACTGCATATACATATTGTAAGTGCCTTGTAATGTTCTCATTAATATATGCTTGGCCTATTTCCTTTAAGTTTGTGTATGGTTATATATACTTGTCTTTTGTCGATAAATTTAGTTTAAAATAATCTTGGTAGAATAGGAAGTTTGTTGTTTCTTTGCTATCTATTGGATTGCATATATCATTAAGGAGCTTGAGGATCAAGTTCAAACTAGACTAAGTGAGGACAAGTTTCACAGAAAAGGTACATCATACTTTGTTCCTCTTTTCTCTTTGACTAGTTTAACTACATTTAAAGGAATGTTAGTGTCCAATGTTGGCATCTTTCTATCTTGGTAATAGGGGTCTAGGATGTAAATGTGTTGAACCTGCATAGAACAGATCTAGATAAACAATAATACACACATTTGCAGAGAGAATTTGAGAAAGAAGAAGGAGAGAAAGAATGAAAGAATTCTCATTAACCGTTGTGAATAATGAATAATTTACACATGATATACTCTGTATAACTCAATGAGTTCGAATTGAGGATAACCAATGCACCATAGTGGTGGTCTAGAGTGGTCTAGACACACACTAGCAGTTATGGGAGTGAACTGCCACCTATTCTAGTCTCTCAGGAAATTACGGGAGTGAACTACCACCTAGTTGAGTTAACTAGTCAACTAGTCTTCAGTTAACCGACTTAACAGAGAGTAGTGAGGAGTTAACTCAGGGAATCAAGGCTAATGCGCTAGTTTGGTGATGATCCCAAGGCAAGGTCAAATTAGCATGGTGATGATCCCAATGTTGCATGGTGATGATCCCAATGCAACATCTAAACTCAACTCAACTAGTCAAACTGAAGTGTCAACTGAAAGAGAATATTCTCC
>SNQJ01S0002664.1:202130-214417 GCA_010110895.2 Picea sitchensis
TCTTCCAACTAGTTTAGTGTTTGCTTGTTTTATCTTGCAGGAATGTTTTTCTAGTGTGTGTTGTTTTTGAACGAATAGAAAGCCCTAGTGTGTCTTTGATATTCTCACACAGTGGAGGATCATGAGCTCCGCTGGTCATGAAGGCTTCTTGGCCTTCCACCGGTTACACTGGAGCCACCCTTTCCACTGCTAAGGTGAAAGCTAGACCAACAAGGGTCTTTTGAAGCGACCGGATAACAAGAAACCACACCTAACCAACCTCTGTTAAAGGACCTTTAGACACCTTTAAAGCATACAGTAATGGAAGCAAATCCTGTCTCTTCTTCTGGGAATCCTAATATTCCCGCCACAGTTGTCGTCACAGGGGGTGTTCCACCTCCTACCCCACTGTCGCTGGTCCGAGCCACCATGGTATCGACTGCCTCTACCTCGAGAAATGGTCCGACCCTGTCTTTGGCGACGACCACTGATCCTTTCACACAGAGTGTGACAGACCCTCTGTTCTCATACGGGATGCCTAGCATAGGTACAAGCCCTGTACTATCCTACTCCACTTTACAGACTTTAGGTCTGGGGGCAGGGATCTCTAACGCTCCTATGCAAGGACCCATGGGGAGAACTTCAACTCCATTTAACACATTCCCTTACGGGGGAGGTCATATACCTCCTTCGTCCCCTTCACTTGGCGGTACCCACCAACAATCCGTCGGGCCAAAAAAACACCATAGTTCACTTGGAGTAGGGAGTCAAGGACCACCTTTTCATAGTATGCCGGTAGGGTCGACACCATTTTCTTTGTTTGGTTCATTTGGTAACAACGATTTTTTGTTAGATGCTTTCCTAACCGGGGGTGACCCCAGTTATGGCCAACCTAATCCTATGTAGGGTACTATTCCTACACAGGGGGCAAACCCAGGAACTTCTTTCGCATCAGGACCTTGGAATTATTGGCAAGGATCAGTTCCCTCGTCAGGAATGCCAATCTGGGGCAATTCTTTTCACAACCAATAGAACCCCAGGAAATGTGCAATACCTATACCCACGGGATCGGCATGGGGCAACCCTTCCTAAAGTCCTCCTAATGTAATGCACACCCAACCATCTACGTCCTATTTCGGGAATCAACCGGTGATGTTTCCTCAAACACAAAATCTGTACGCTGGTCATGGCCATGGTTTTTATCAGAACCCCGGCCATCAACCCAAATTTTCCTGGCAACCTGGTGCCAGTCAAACTCTAGGTCCCTTTTTCCATGGTTATCATCAACAACAACCAAAACTACCTTTCTTGGAAACCTTACATTTGCCAGATTTGACAAGGTTGTTGAATGACCCCATCTGTCACGATCCACGTTGGCCCCCTATGCCGAAAAAATTTCCTTTGGACATACCAAAGTTCGAAGCCAAGCCTAGAGAAGATCTAGGGGATCATGTGACCACCTTCCATCTTTGGTTCTCGTCTAATTCATTAAAAGACGACTCCGTACAATTGTGATTGTTTCAACGCACTCTCATTGGGAGTGCTGAGAAATGGTACATCGAGCTCGACTGCTCGAGATATTATTCCTTCGGCGAATTGGCAATGGCATTCCTAAACCATTTCCAATTACCTGTGATATACGACACCGGAACATAATTGATGGCCAATTTTGAACAGACAAAAGCAGACCATATCTTTGATCACATCCGAGAATGGAGACGCCGGAAGAGTTTGATTAAGGTACCAGTCCCACCAGCATTCCTGCTTGAGTGGTTCCTTAAGTCTTTGGTCCCCCAGCTATCCAAAGACGTCACAACGTCGGGAGTGTTTTCCAAAGAAGATGCCATCATGAGAGCTCAACAACTTGAGCTCATTTATTCTCAATCTGGTTTACTGTACGAGATTTCTCTGGATGCACCACGATCCATACTTGATTAAACTAGATAAAGAGTTGGACCACATGCCGATGGTATTGTAGGTTCAGCACAAACCAAGCCCACTGAACAAATGACAAAATAATTGCTGCAATTGTCTATACAACACACAACGACCAACCAACTACTGTTTCGACTGCTCCCCCTACCAAAACGTCAGATGTACACAATGTGAAATTGACAAATCCGAAGGCCACCCAACAGCCCGATGGAAAGAAAAAACAACATAAGAAGAGTAAGGGGGATAAGAAACCCACTAACAATGCCGGCGGGGGAAACATTGAGAAACAGAAGGTGAAGTATCCATGTAACCTGTGCATGGAAGACCACCCGACCCACCAATGCCCTCGGCTTGCAGAGGCCCAAAAGTTTGTGTCATAGCAACAACCTACTGTGTTAACAAATCCTTTCCAACATGGGCAAATCCTAACCCAAGCCTCTACAAGTGTGGAGTGGGCAGTCAAGGAACCTCTCCGTCGTTGAACAATTTTGCATCCACAAATGTGTATATGATGAAAGGTGATGCTTTTATATTGACTAGAGCACATGACTACAGTAAGCCAAGCACCTCTGAAAAAGGCAAAGAAGCTAAAATCCCATCTCTTCCTCTCCAGATTGAGAATACTTTGGGTGAAACAATGACACGCATCCCAAAAGGTGTGGTCAAGAAATCTTCTCACAACCCAAACACAAGGGCCACCCATAATTATTCTATGGTGGAGGATTTATCTCAAACCCCTTGTGCGATGTCTGCTTTGGAGGTCCTCCAGAGCTGCCCTTCCTAGAGGAAAGATTTGTTAGCCACTTTAGGATCTACCGAGACTTATAATCCGGGTACAATAATGCTAGATACAACCGACTTAAAACCTCGTCTCCCTTACCACGTAGCATTTCAGATAGTAGTGGCTTACCCCACGAAAACTTTTACTTGAAACATTTTCCGCACGGTGGTTGATGAGGGCTCCTCGACATGCGTCATGTCGTTGGCATGTTGGAAGGCCATTGGCCAGCCCATTTTGTCTCCGTCACCTACTCTTCTTATCACTTTCGATGGTCGTTCGTTCCGACCATATGACATCATCCCCTCTTTCCCCGTGCAATTAGGAGGGAAGACCGTGTGCGTCGAGGTAGAAGTAGTCGATGCATACCTTGACTACAATATCTTGTTAGGTAGGAGTTGGATCTATGCCATGCAAGCAGTGGTTGCTACAATTTTCCAGGTCTTGTTGTTTCCACATGAGGGCCGGATCGTGACCATTGATCAATTGTCCTTCTCTAGACCTGACCCTTCATTAGGGGCATCCGCGGTCCCAATGATTAACAATCCCCAACCGGGCGTCGCCAACGTAGGGGTTGCTTTGTGCCCATATTTGATGGGTACTTTCAATTACCTGCCTCCTCAAGGTGATGTCAAGTTCGTATCAGACCACCATAAGGTTGAGATTTTCCAAGTTTCGTCGTTTCACACGACTTACTTCAATGATCCATGGATTCTTCCTTCCCCATCAGCCATGATGGAAGGGACAGGGCACCATGGTATGTCCATGCCCTTGTCCGCGACAAAAGTAGCGTACTCATTAGTCCAACAAGCTTCACCCGACACTGATCTGACTCCGGCACAAGAGTTAGATCTGATCCCATAGCCTATTTGGGCTCAAGGTTCCCTCGCTGGTAACGATTCGTTAGACTTATTCTTTCCCTCAGATGAAGCAATCATTGAATAAATGACGAGTCCGGACAAACCTTGGGACGATCTCCATCACAGATCATACTTCCTCCCAGAGTTAATCAGAATCGAAGCAGGGGAATTCACCTTGACTATGACTGGAGATAGGTCTTGTCCTATCAATCCCTTGGCTACACATGAGGTTTATGCCAAGGGTAATATGGAAACTATCACTGAAACTATACTGATTAATATCTCCAGAATCCCTGGCATCGTGGAGAATTTTTTCGTCGGAGCTGACTGTTCCCTTGAAGAGATTCAAATTTACACTGACTTATTTAAATAATTCCACGACGTTTTTGCCTGGTCTTACGAGGAAATGCCATGCATTGATCCAAAAATAGTCAAACATGAGATCACAACTTATCTGGATGCCAAGCCAGTTCGGCAGAAGCTTCATCTAGTTAATCCCAGGAAAGCAACAACTATTAAGGTGGAAGTAGAGAAACTGCTCAAAGTAGGTTTTATCTATCCTATCCATTTGACCCAATGGGTGTCAAATCCTGTGCAGGTCAACAAGAAACAGGGCATGATTCCTGTATGTACGGACTTCCGTGATTTGAACAAAGCCTGTCCAAAAGATAATTTTCCCACACCATTCATTGCCCAGATAGTTGATGAATGCGCTGGCTGTGAGGTTTTTTCTTTCATGGATGGTTTTTTGGGATGTAATGAGATACAGATCAAACCTAAGGACCAGCACAAAACAACTTTCATCTGTCCATGGGGTACATTTTCCTATCGTAATATGCCTTTTGGTCTCAAAAATGCTGGAGCTACCTTGCAGTGGGCCATGTCTTTTGCTTTCCATGATCTCAAGCATATAGTCGAAGCCTATTTAGATGATTTAGCATCACGATCTTGCAAGAGAACGAATCATCCCACACACCTCCGACTTATCTTTAAGAGATGTCGTTACTTCTGGATTCGCTTGAATCCAAACAAGTGTAGCTTTTGCATACCATCAGGGCGTTTGTTAGGTTTCATAGTGTCAACAATAGGGATCATGGTTGATCCTATCAAGGTTGAGGCATTAGTTCAGTTGCCTCCCCCACACACAATCCTTCAACTTCAGAGTCTACAAGGAAAGGAAAACTTTTTGAGGCGTTTCATTGCCAACTATGCCGAGATCACAAAGGGATTTATGTGCTTACTGAAGAAAAACGTTCATTTTCATTGGGATGATGCCGCTCAACGCTCCTTCAAAGCGTTGAAACATGCCCTCACAACTGCCCCTCTGCTTCGGCCACCCAATTATAACAAAGATTTCTTATGATACTTGGCTGCAGCAGAGTCAACCATTGGCATGGTCTTATTTCAGGAAGATGATTTTCTCTCATTATATGTGATCTATTACCTGAGTCGAGGCCTCATCAAACCAAAACTTAATTATTCTCATATCGAAAAACTTGCGTTGGCAGTAGTCCATGCTGTCCAATGGTTCCATCATTATGTTTTGTTTCACAAGACCACTGTCATTGCCATTGTGAATCCGTTTCAATATGTGTTGACAAGATGGGTAGTCGACGGAAAGATCAGTAGATGGATAGTCGTCCTGTAGGAATTTGACTTAGATTTCATTTCGGCGAAATCCAAAAAGTCATTGGTCTTCGCAAAACTTATCTCAGAACTTCCGGTCGAGTCAGGTGATGTTATGGCTGAAGAATCGCCTATTCGAGGAGATATGTTCCTGATAGCATCTTCAAACCCATGGTATGGAGATATTCTTGTCTATCTCCAGACTTTGAAGTGCCCCGCCTCTGCTTCTCGTGATGAACGTCACCATATATGTCATCAGGCCAAGCATTATCTCATCCTCGAGGACACTCTCTATCGTCGAGGTGTAGATTGCATTCTTCGCCGATGCCTCACTCATGAAGAAGTGGAAATCGTGCTTAACGATTGCCATACTGGAGCATGTGGCGTTCATTTGTCTGGGTTGGAAACAACCCAAAAGATTTTACGAGCCGGTTACTTCTGGCTGACACTAATCAAAGATTGTATCGAATCAGTCAAGAAGTGCCACCCATGTCAGATCTTCTCTTGGAAGATGAGGGCACATCCCACTCCCATGTTTCCTATCATCACAGTTGGTTCCTTCACCAAGTGGGGAATTGATTACACTACATGCAACCCTCCTTCGGCAAGGGGGCACCGTTATATCATTGTAGCCGTAGACTACTTCATGAAGTGGGTCGAAGCTATGCCATCGTTTAAAGATGATGGAGAGACTGTAGCTCTCTTTTTGTTTAACCAGATAATCGCAAGGTTCCAAGTCTTGAGAGATATTGTCACTAACCATGGTAGTCACTTTTAGAACCAAATGATGATCGAATTAACATCAAATCTTGGGTTGTGGCAAGAACATTCATCACCCTACTACCCCCAAGCAAATGGTCAGGTGGAAGCTGTAAATAAATCTCTTAAGACCATCCTACAATGAACGACCAATTCGGCCAAGTCAAATTGGCATTTGATGTTATACTCGTCATTACGGGCTTACTGAACATCTTTTAAGACTGCAACCGGTTTCTCACCTTTTCAACTCGTTTACGGGATGGAAGCAGTCTTGCCTATAGAATGTCAGATCCCGTCCCTAAAGTTAGTAGTACAGTTACTACCGGACACTTCTCCACTTGAAGAGCGGTTATTATACCTTGAGCGTATCAATGAGTAGCGTCGTGATGCGGCCCTGGCCAATGAGGCTCACAAACAAAAAGTCAAGTGTCAGTATGATCGGTCCGTTCGTCCTCATATTTTCTCTGAAGGCGACCTTGTCTTGGTCTATGACCAGGATAAGGACTCCCTGGGGGCAGGCAAATTCAAACCCATGTGGTTCAGACCTTTCATCGTAAAAGAGATTCTAAAAAAGGGCATGTATCGTTTGGTAGACTTTGAGGGAAATGATTTAGCGGAGCCTAGAAATGGGCTCTACCTCAAGAAGTATTACTCATAGGTAGGTCACCTTGGGTAACTTTTTGTAACATATGTATAGTCTTTGTACTATTACTTTATGGTTTCTTTTGGTTTTATGGACGTGTCATTTTTGATGTTATCTTTTGTCACTGTGGCAAATATCAAGTGAATCAGAGGTGTTCGATGGGTACGCAGACGATGCTAGCCGACACACTCGGAGGCTTGCCTCCGCAGCTTGGGTAATTTTTATACCTCAAGGCTAGTTATTATCTTCTGGAGGTATATGTTTAAGCGACACCACAAACAATGCCATTGAATAAAACACAGTTATTGAGTTGCTTCGTGATGCCCTGTCATTTGGTATCTCTCATCTCTGGGTCTATTTAGACACTTAGTTGGTTGTGTCTCAGTTAAATAGAGTCTACTGTGTTCATGATCCTACTTTACACCGATGATTCCTTAGGGTACGTCTCTTAGAACGAAGTTTTGATTATATTACATATTTTCATGTTCTTAGGAGATTAAACCAAGTCACAGATACTCTGGCTAATCAAATATTAGATTGGCATCTTGCACACATATAAGAAAGACATACACATGCACATGTAAATACATTTTTAAAGGAAAAAATAATCCATAAGACATAAAAAGACATAAAAATCCATATATAATATCAACATCATCAGAGTACATAGGTGGGCGCATGCGCCTAAAAAATATGACCAGTAACGAGTCATAGGGCTTATGCCCTCAAAAAATATATACAAGTAGTGCCCTCAGCACGTGAAAAGTACAGACTAACTAAGGTCAGGGCCTGTGGGCCCTGTTGTAATGATCAACACCGTTTTCCAAACGCCGAAAAAGTCAGACCCACGTCCGTGGTGCCCCCACTACATGAGGCTACATAGATGGTGGCAGATCCTCAATCTCTTCCATGGGGACTGTGCGAGTGAGAGAGGTAAAATTTCGCTTTACTCATCTCATAACCCTCTCAGCCTCACCGGTTGGAAGCTCTCCTGCTGTTGTTGGTCCCCCTGCGGCGGCGGGTGCGTCCCCTGGCCGAGCACGTCGCCTGTTCCTCGCATAATTCACTAGTCGCACTGGTCCCACATCTGCACATAATAGACACATATCTGTCAAATGCTCTGGTATAAAAAAAATGATATATATAAAAAACAACATAAAAATTACACAGGTTTAACAAAAAAAAAAACAAATGATGCAAACTTACCCATCTCTCCTCGCTCCTTGCCGGGAGGTACTGGTATCTTAGGGTCTCTCAAGAAGTCAATCCCAACATAAGGGTAATCCTCTATGACTTGGATCTGTCGTGAAAACCAAGCAAAAAAGTTGTCATCAAAGGACTCATTGGTCCTTCCTCCCCCCTGTCGTGGCAACAACACTACCCATCTGCATATCACAGGAAGAGAGGCCTGATGCCCCCGTACCACCTCTCGAGGGCTGAAACTAGGCACTCTTTCAAAGAAGAAAGAGCAAAGAATGGTCCCAAACCCAAAATTCCTCTGAGTCTGCGACTGATAGTCTGTCAACTGTCTCTTCATACAGTCCAATAATGTGGTGCTCTAATAAAAAATCTATGCATTTAAGCACTGAAATGCACAGTTCATCTGTGCACGGGAAGCCTGATGCAAAGTGACAGACCCTGTAATCCACTCGATAAGAAACACCATTGCCTGCAGTGCTAAGTCTGAGATCTTAGTTATCAGCACTTGCGAGCTCGTCCTGTCTGTACCCGCCTCACAATAGAGTCCAATCAACTCCGATATGTTGTGAGGCCCCAAGGGAAATGTATGGAAGTTGACTAGTTCCCCTCACCAAGAGAGGCCAGTAAAAAAGTATATGTCCTCGGTCGTTGGCACCAGCGACTGCCCCTCCAGCATAAAGGCCTCTGCGTTGGGATGCCAATAATCAACCAAGGCATTCAATAGCCTAAGTTGTGCTTGCATGAAAGGACATAGGAAGAATTTTAGCAGCCCACATTGCATTAAGGCAACAACAACATTGGAGTCCACCCCAACGAACGCACTAATATCCTCATGCTCTCTTTCCCTCTAGTGAACATACATCTTGCAAAAAACCAAGTTTAGGAGGGTCAACCCTTGCTTGTTTAAGTTTTTTCCATTAAATAAAAGGTCCACGTGGGCTATAATGATGACAGTCGCGTGTACACGCACGCAGTTTTTTCTCTACCTGAGTGTACATGCGGGCTGTCATAGGACAACCCGCGTGGACCTAGGGACGACCTTTTGAGGGTCGACGTCCCCCCCAAAAATGAACCTAAATGCATAAAGAAAGATTTAAATTGCAAGAGGAGAGAGTTTATACTTGGTCCAAGCAAATGGTTGTTTCATCCACCGAAGCTCCCAGGATCAATTCTTTTCATAAAGGGGCAGTTTTGGCTTTTAGTCAATTTTTGAATTAACAATGGTGATAATGAGCTGCCAACTTCTATTTATAGAGGTTTTTGTCCTTTTTGTTTGTCAATTTTTGTACCCTTTTGTCATTTTTTCCAAATTGAAAATCATTTAAGATGGTTCATGAGTTTTCTTTGAATGATCACGGGAAGTAGTACTTTGGGTATTTGGAATTTTTTTTGAGAGTTGGGTTATTTTGACGGTCCTTTGGTAAAAATTCATTTTCTCCGACTCGTTGCATTTAAGTCAGGATTCCACCTCCACTTTCTTCATCTCGTTGTCTTTTCCGCTTTGCCATAGGATCGATCCCACCGAGTTGCGACACAGAACCCTCTTTACTGCTTTAGAAGTGTCATAATTTGGTGGTAGAGCCTACCATAACATGGATTCCCTAGGTAGATCCTGTCCATGCTGTCACTAATGACTATAGGCTCGGGAGTCCTTTTTAGCTTTTCCCTGATTACGAGTTTGAGCCTCATTTGCATGATTCCTTATCACTCTTGAACTCACCCTCAGGACTGCCCAAAACATATCGGGTCTTCTTTTAAGCCCTTTTCAGACCCTCTAAACATGAAAAGATTGTCGAGCGATCTTGTGGCCTTTCACGCTCGCTAAACTGGAATTTGAAGTCACGTTTGTCCGGCGGTAGTTTACCCCTTTTTCGGTTTGGACAGTCAACTGTATGAACAAAGGTATACTCTAGAGGCCTCGGATCTCTAGAAGAGTATTCTCAGGTATAATTTTAACCCTTTTTCAGGCCCGAGGGACTAAATTTTCAAAAAAGGAATCCCCATGGAGTCCATAGTTAAGCTCTTTTTAGACTCCCTAAAATTGAAAAGATCGTCGAGTGACCTTATTCTTTCACACTCGTTAAAATGGTCCAGAAGAACATTCCTGACAGAGTCCATAGTTAAGCTTTATTCAGACTCCTTTAAAATGAAAAATGGCCTAGTGATCTTGTCTTTATCACACTTGTTAAAATGGTTTTGAATAGACGTCTTGTCGGTGCTAGTTTACCCCTTTTTCGAACCGACTAGACTACCTTCGAAAAAGGTACCCCAGTGGAGTCACCTTTTACGTTTTCCAGGCTCTCTAAATATGAAAAACCGTCGAGCTTACCTTTTATGGGCTCATTAAATTTACATCAAAGGATGTTACAATTGTGTGTTTTGTTAACCGCGTTTGCATACCTGTGTCTTTGGTCTAATGCCAGCTCCATGTTGCTCTCAACTAAACCATCTGAAGCATGCCTTATACACAAGCTCTGTAGCACTTTGCCTCTGCGTCTTGACACCTTTGGCCCAAGGAGGGATTTTTCCCGAGTGTCCTTGCTTTGAACATCAGTCTTGTCCTTGCGCCTTGAACTCGTATGTTTTCGACACTCATTCCTCCTTTGTAATGTAACATTCTTTTAGTATTTTTCCAAATTTATTGAAAAAAGACAAAAAATAAAATAAAATAAAATATACCCCAAAAAGAGGAAGGGAAAAGTATTTTCTTTGTATTGGCAACACAATGATTTGACCTTGGATAAAGCACATCCTTCTGTTTGTTCATCAAACCCTGGGATTTAATATGACCTTAGGAAGCTGTTCCCGCTACATTGAGCTGTGTCCTCCTCCGTTTGGTTATTCTTCCAAACATATGGAGAGTTTGCATTGCCTCCTGCCTCGTGAACTTATGTTAATGCCATGCTGCTTGAGTCTCATCATTTTTCTTGCTATTGTCCAAGGGAATTTTTTCCAAGCCTGAGTCGGCCCCTCTATAGTTTGTCTCCTGCCCTCATGCCTGACCATCCCGAAAGTCCAATCAAGTATTTGTTCGAAATCAATGAAGCTTTCAGTCTGATCATCAAGATTCTCTAGTTCATGAGCAACGAGTCGTCAAAGACCTCTGGGTAGTGAAGTCATACACTCATATTACACTCCTACCCAAGTTTTGAAGATTTTGAAGTTGTTGCTCGAGCTCTGAAGACCTCATCTCCAGCCATTAGGCCTTATAAGATTCTAGAAGATGGATACTATACATGTATATCTTTTTGATTTTGAGATGTAGATCCGCTGTGTTTTGCTCAAGGCTACACTTTATATAGTTATATGACATGTTTCTACAATGTATTTGATTGGTAGTCATGATTTTATTTCATCCCAAGCATGGGTATGCCCACCTCGGTGAGACAATTGTTATTTTGTAGATGGCACCTCCCGATTTCTGGTCCTTGGGCTCACTTGTTTGGATCGTTGGTGAAGATTGATAATGTATTTCGGCCATTAGATGCTCTTCTGACCTCACACATTAGGGGGCATCTGTTATAACCCTAAATTGCACCAAATATACTTACCTGGCATTAGGCCATCTCAGACTCCTTCTTTTCCCAAACGCTACTGAACAACTCTTCTTAAAAACCCTCTTTATAAAGTCCCACGCCCCCTTCTCCATTACTACATGCGTGTACACACTAGCTTCTCCAATACAACCCGCCTGTACCTACAAAAGCACAGAAAAAGGAAATTTGCTGATGGAACACATAGCTTTGGGAAAGTTAACTAAACCTTTCAACCATGCATGGCCAGTCATTCGACCAAATACCTAGCTCCTTCTAGCCTATAAAATAAGGGGTAAGGGTCCCATTTGAAAGGAGGAAAAATCATAGTAAAAGAGACTATACCCAATTCAAAATTCCCCTTGTCCCAACCTTTAGCCATCCTTGTGCAAAGAGAAGTATAGAGCAAAGCAGTTGGAGGATAGTTGAAGAGGAGCCCATGACCAGGTTCGTGGAGCAGTGGCCAGCTTCATCATTGTCAGTTGCTTTAGTGATGTTAATAATAAAGAAGTACTTTTCCCATCCCACCATATGAGGTTTTCATTGTTTATTGCGTACATGTTGATTAAATCTCTAACCCATTAATATGTAGATCAAATGCATGTGGAGTTCTTTGCTTGTCTTTTGTGAATGCAGGTCAGCCTTGGGAGGAGATTTGCAGTCAAAGAGAGACCAAGCGTGAAGAGGGATTGATATCAAATGCCAGAAATAAGGTATGTTCACTTGATCTTCTTAACTACATATTTGCTTAAGAATAATGGGGATTAGGTCCGGGATGACGGTAAAAAGTAGGAATCTTTAGGTCTTTTCTGCATGCATGATAAAACCCTAAGTGCTAGTCCATAGAGGGATTTCCCACTCACAACACTATGGTGAAAATAAAGATTTGGTCCTGGCAATGAGGCCATGTTAGGTACCCAAGTACAAAAGATACACTGAAAATAAAGTGAGGAAAGAGGGAAAACCTCATGGGA
>SNQJ01S0002664.1:224018-236814 GCA_010110895.2 Picea sitchensis
CATGATCTGTAACGGGGCTCGGCCTTGGGGACACTACAATTAGGCCATTGTACCACTTAGCAAACGCTACGGCGTTGAAAGCTACATTCTCTGAATCCAACCTGGACTGGAAGGGCTCAAACATCTTCTCCATGCACCCCCTGTCTGGTAGTGTTGATGCTCTTCCCATAGGTGGCTTCCATTTGTACATTGCAAATTCCAACAACAGATATCTGTAGGTGAAGGTTCCTCCCTTCTCTTGCGCTTCCTCGCATGCCACTAGTAGTTCCTCCAACATGTAACTACACCAATTGAGCACAGCGTTGTTGGCACAAAAGTATACAACTGATAATGCATCTAGCATGCATTCACCCTTGTAGTATGATCTCATAACCTTGCTGGGTATGATGTAACAACCCGTTCTGACTGTTTCTGGTAGTATTGGGTTGATTACTTCCGTGCTTCCCCCCCTCTTTGTGTTGAATTTATCATACAGGCTGAGCTCTCCTTTCTTTTTTCCATGCTTACTAGGACCCTAGAATCCTCTCGACACATCCTCGCCTTTGAGGGATAGTCCGATGAACTGATGGATGTCTATAGCATGAATTGGGTATCACTTGTCCAGACAAAGACTTTGGTCATGCACTTTGCTGATCATAAACTTTGTGCATTGCGCAACCTCACGAGTGGTGTCAAATACGGGTAGGTCTCTTAGGTTCTATTGGCACAGGGGTAGACTCAGGGTTCAACGCTTCAACAATGCACCGAAAAATCCCTAACTACCGGCCCTTTCAGCAACACCTGCGAAGCAGATGAAGTCTCACCTGAAGTAGAGGCAGGGGTGATTGTAGGACTCAAGTGTCTACAACCTAGATGGGACACAGATCTATGATTACAACACTCTAACAAAGCACTTAGCAGTTAACATTCATTAGCATTTAACCCTTTATTCACATCGCAGGTAAAACCCTAATTACATAACATCGCAGTATTCAACAAGATCTAACACATCCAAGCACTTAGCACATAAAAATAGATCAGATCTATCATTCATTTACATCATTAAGAACTAAGTTATTATATCAGATGCACCTAACATACATAAAGGTTAAGCACTAAGCATAAATCACATCAATCACACAAAGAAACCATAACACAGGATATGCGTGGTTCACCCCAAACTGGGGCTATGTCCACCAACTCTTCTTCTTATTTATTATCTTCTTTCAATCTCCTTACATGCACAGAGCATCAAAACCCACTCCGCATAGGACAAAAGATCCGTGCACACCTCACCAGATCCTCCTTCCCCAAGTTTGGCATAGCATGAAGCCTTACGCAGTTTATTACAACCAATTGCACTTGTCTCTGCAAGTTCTCAACCCACAGTATGGGCAAAGAATTCAAGATTATTCGCACTGAGCTAACATTAGCACTAAGGCATCGACCACAATCACACAAATCTAACCTCTACTTACATCACTAGGCTACTTATTTATACATTAAAAAATAGGCCTAAACATGGATAAACCCATGGGTCGACATCCCATACCTGTTACATAAACCCTAACCCAAAAGGCCAGTAAAAGGGGGTGAGATCCCTCGATCTCCACTTCGCTTGGGCGCTCCGTCTTCGACCAGTATGTCAAAATCCCAAAATTGGTAAAACACGACCAAGGTTCTCCAAAACTTGGTCAAGGGCCAACAAGCCCACAACACTCACCTGTGACTCATCCTGAGTCACTCTAATATGGGAAATCGTGCTTCAAAAGTCTCGAGCTTGGCTTGAGCTGCTTCGCCAGAGCCTCCTGCTCGGTGAACTCCTAAATAGCTATCTCAGTCACCGATCCTTCCAAGTGCTGTTCCACCGTGGTGACCACTTTCTCTAGCTATGAGCCTTGTCCTTCAATCTCCTCGAAAAGTGTGCAAGCTTCATCTTACACTGGATGGAGTCTCTAGGCCACTTCCATGAATTTACTCTAGATGGCGTGGACCTATTGCTGGATGGTGCGCTATTCCTGGGACCTTTTCATTCTCTCAATCACTAATAGTGGCTTTAACTGTGCCTGTATTGTTGTTGCTTGCTGCTTTGTTTCTTGGAGCTGTGACTCCAAGGTCCTGAGCTCAAGGTCCTCTACAAGGTGCTCGTAGGTCTGCGCACTTCGACTACTGAGCTGCTTACATTCTAAGGCCAATGAATTGATTCTTTCGACTACACTCCTGGCAGTTTCCTCTCTCTAATATTGCACTTCCTGTACAGTGCTTGACACTTTTTGTAACTTCAGTTCTGCTACTCATGCTTGGAGCTGCTGAATGACTTTAACGAGCTTCCCCACCTGGCTCTCATCGGTTTCTTCTTCCATCTGTTCCAAGCCCATCACAGAGTGAATTTTTCTAGTGACTGCTTCTTTGAATCCCATCTGCTTCGCGAGAAACTGTTCTTTCTCCTTATGTATCTATGCTCTATCTTCTGCAAACTTCCCTTGGAGGTCGTCTTTTTCCTTTTGCGCAACCCGTCATTTCTCTATGCTTCCTCCTTTGCTTGCTTCAAAGCCTCTGTGGCTTGTTATTTTTCCTCCTGGACACAACGAAGGTGAGCTTTAGTCGCATCTGCTATTCTGCGTAGCTGGACAGGCTCATCTACCTTGCTCCTTCTGATGGCAGTGGCGCAATAGACACTGCGTGGCTAGAGTAAAGGGCTTGCTATACCCCTTTCAACTCTGCTTCAATGTGATCATACATGGTTTCTTGTTTTTCTTCATTGCGTTGTAAAATATCTTCTGATGTATCTGATACGATGGTGATGATGAGGTCGATGTCATCCATCGTGAGCATAGTCTACATCTTGGGCTTACTATCTTTTGAATTCTTCTGCGTTGAAGGTTTCGTTGGGGAAACCTTTCGTTTCTTGGATGTATCTGCCTCTTCAAGGGGATCTATAGGTGGTGTTACTTCACCCTGCTTCTGCTTGTCTTCTTCCCCTTCATCCTCTTCTTTATCCACTTCATCACCTCCTCCCCTTCCAGGTGAATCTGAAGCGATGTCTTCTGATGCGCTGTTCAGTTCCTTTACCTCTTCCTTCTTCTTCCTTCTGCTACTACCGGGTGCATCATACTCTTCTCATGTGACTACAGGATTTCCAATGAGGTTGGGGTTAGACAGTTCTGCCTGGTCAACTGGTATAAGGAACTCTGTAGTCCATTCCTTAGTTATTTGTTCCATGTCCTCCTCTGTGAGCTTATAGTAGGATTGGAGCTCTTCTTTATGTTTGTCTCCACGTGCAGTGATATAAATAAAATGTCTATCTGCGTGGAACTTCACAAATGGCCTGAACCTATGCAGGTTGTTCAATGTCATATGAGAGAAAGACTCAATAGCCCTCTTCAACTATAGGTAATAGGTGTGGAACACCACGTTTGATTTCCATTGCTTAGCCATGTCACTTGAATACCAAAGCGTAGTGAAATTCCCAGCTAAGGGTTTGGATGGCTCAATTTCAGGGAAGGTCGCACCTTTTGACATCTCCCAAGAAATGAAGGTGATGAGGATCAATAGACAACTGAAATGGAACTCATAGCCATGATCCTAAGCTTCACAAAAGTCTTTCTCTAACTAGTTGACGAGGTAGCCTGCCCAGTTCATTTGTAGTCCTTCAATGCATTTTCTCGTGAGGTCAAAAATGAACTCCGTGACCTGTGTGGGTCTATTCTTCCTTACTATCTTACCAATGATCAATTGGTAGGCTAGGTGGACTATGCCATTATGGATGGATTCTACCTTGTAGCCTCACTTCCCCTTCTCCATATTGCCATAGGTGTCTTTGATTTTCTACACTAGGGCGTGATCTGCAGCCTTCCCTAGATAAAATTCTTGTGGGTCTGGTCCTTGCATGCTTAATTAGGTGTGTTATCACTCCAGGAAACTCTCCTAGGCTGTATCTCAGAGATGCCTGATAACTTAACCTTTTTGTAATTATTTTCTCAATGATGGGTGTGGGTTTGGATCAAGATGAATATCTAAATCACTGGATTGTATCTTCAAGATAGTCTAGCTATATTCATGCAGTACAAGGCCTTCAAGAGATATTATCAGATAGGTTTGTAGATCAAATGGATAAGAAAACCAATCAATTAACCATAACATACATAAATAATATATATGATGGGTCAACAAACTAGCAAAGGATGCTTATGATTCTTGCTTAAATATCAAAGGTAAGATGACACTTACCATGGGACCTTTAAACATAGACAAAGAAATGATTTCAACTCATAGGCATAGAAAAGGAATAAAATGAGAGTCTGACAATAAAAATGAAAGAAGCTTGCAGGCTTAATATATTAAAGAAAGTGTCTTTATCACAATAACAATGGATTATAGAACTCAAAATCGAACCTTTTGTTCATGAAATGTTCTAGGCTTTATAGCCTTTACAAACAGTTTCAAAATCCTAGAATACTGGATCTAATTTTGCCTAAAATAGAGAGTCAATAGCTGGCCCAAGAAAATAGGCAAAGATCCTATAAACTAGGTCAATTCCTATCCTTGGATGATCTTTATGTCCTTCATATTCTTTGGCAAGTGCAGTGAGCCTTTCGAGGCTACTGGATTTTATGTGATATGAGAGGAGCTGAAAATGACACCTACTGACAGTCAAACAACTTTATATCCCTGAAAATAGCTGACTGATTTTGACCTTTCTGTCTTATAAAGCATCTCCAAAATCAAAACAAACTCTTGATAAGGATGTCATTAATTATTGTCTATCGATTGGAACCATTCCTGAGGCTTTTGGACAAGGAAAACTTGGATCTGTGCAAAAATATTAACTTTCTGTCCTATCAGTGCTTTTGGTAGCTAGAATAGACATAATTCAGACCAATTAGCTACCAAAATCTCTACTTTCGATGGCTAATGAACAATCGAAATGTTCGCCTAAGCCACCGAAAGGTCTGTTTTAGTGAAATTATCAAAATTTCAAAAAATACCTTTTGTCTTAGCTCAAAAACACCTTAGGGCTGATCTTTTAAGGCTTTTGGATCTTGCTCAAATACTGTAGGATTACTAGCTGCCTCTAGTTCATTGCATTGAACTGCCACCTCTGCTAGGGTTTAAAGAGCAACATGTGTTTGAGCCTGGTGTTTTAAAGACATAACTTTCTTCCTCAAAGCCCTGACATGTTTCTTCAAGCCTCGAGATACTCTCCATAAGATGTTGTAATCTTTTACAATCTTGTCCTTCTTTTTCTTTTCCTTTATGCTTTCATGTGCTAATATTTCCAAGGATCAGTTGCTTTCTGCAAAGTTCTTCAACAGAGTTTCATATTTGGTTTTAATTACCCTTTCTAGCACTTCTTGTTGAGCTAACTTCTTCTTAAGCTTCTTGATTTCCTTTGATTTACTCTGCTTCACTCTTTTGCTAGATGAGGGATCTGAAACTTGTGGTCCTTGTTCTTCTTGAGGTGTAGGTGATGGAAGGTCTTCATACCTTGCTGTGAAAACATTTACATAAACTGAATTTTCATGCCCTGTGGTAACTGAATCTTCGTGACCTATTTCAATCTGATGTTCTTCATTCTCCGAGTCAGTGTAAGGAAGATTAAGAATTCTCTTGTTCACTGGGGTTTCTTCGACCTTATCTGTTTCACTGCTGAAGTTTAGTTTCTTCTTAGTTTTGTTAAGATTAGAAGAAGGAGAGGGTTGATTAACTGGAATTGGAGAGATACCTCTCCTTCTCCTTTTTCCACTTATGGGAGTAGAAGACTTCTTGGAATGATGACTCTTTTTACCCTCTGGCTGCACATCAGTCTAAAAATCATTCTAGAAGAAGAAGTAATTCCACTCTTTTCTTTGTCTCTGCAACAGCTGACAAACCAAAAGTTTAATTAGACCATGGTGAGATAGTCTACCTACAACTTTATTGGGCTTGGCCTTGACCAGATGTGCAATCTTAGATAAGCTTCTATGGAGAAAATAGGGTAGATTTAGTGGGTTTCTACCAGTAAAATGATTCATGAGTTTGAAATGGTAAATCATCACCCTATTATATCTGCCTTCACAAGTTATATAGACCATAATGGATTTTAGTAATTGTTGCCATTTCTCTTCAAGGAAAGACACATGTGTTAGCAATAATTCTTGTCATGGGTTCGAGAAGCATTTGGGTCTGCAAGTTGCAAAAAACGCTCAAGCACAGCTCATAAGAATTCTTGTTTTTCCAAGTAGCAAGTCAAGCGAGCGGGCGAAGTTTTGCCATCGGCAGCCGAGATCCATCCACAAAGCAGATCAATGGTTATCAGGATCTCAGAGTTGCCAATTTACCTGACATTTAGCAGCAAAGAAGTCTCTTCTGTTTGGAGGCTGAATATAAGTCGTCTGATCCAGTGGAGCGTGTCGCAAGAGCTGGCCATCTCGGCGTTTCGCCCGTCGCGACTCCAACACGCAAAGAGCAGCTCCGTTATTTTTGCGAGACACGAAGTGCCGAGAGCATCCAGGAACTCGGGCCCACAGAAGTCCTGAGAATATTAGAGCCGTCCGTCAGCAGAGACACATTGCGAGAGATCCCGCAGAGTCGGGGATCGGGAAACTGAAAGTCCCATGCACATGACAGTGGGAATCGCGATATCCCGATACGCGATTTACCGATGGATCTAAGGATCGTAGTGAAGGACAGGTGTCAGAAGGACAATCCTTGTAGAGAAACAACACCAAGTGGCATCGACATATCGTGAACTCAAAGGTTCGTGAGTTAGAGCTACAAAGATTTGCGCGCAGAATTGCGAAGTCGCGAGAAGCGATATCTTGGCAATCGCCAGATTAGCGTGTGGGACCACAAGAGCAAGTGGAATACATGTGTCAGGATATCATGAGTCCGGAGGATGCGTGATCGTTGACATCACAAACCGCGAAGTCCCGGTGGAAAATATGGTTGAGGGCATATGGTAACGGCCACGTGGACCAGGGCCTAGTTGGAGGGCTAGCACGAAAGGCACATCGACAATCGTAGAATCGCGAGTCTCGAGGACTTATGTATCGAGACATCGAAAGCGCCGAAGCCCTGACAGAGGTTTGGCTCTAGTCATATTAGTGATGGTCGTATGGACCATAGTATAGTCAGGAGGGCTAACCCATACACGCGCTCATCAGAGAATTGGTGATGGGGAATTCAGAGGGTCAAGAATTATTGACAACGGGGAACGCGAAACCCCAAAACCCGATACAGAGTCAGGAAAAGGTCACGGTGAAGTTCAGAAATCCGTGAGGAAAGAAGAAGAGACCTGTGGGCTGGGTCGGGTGTCCATCAGGGATTCCGCTCAGGGATCCGAAAAGCTGCTTCGGCTCAGCAGAAAGGAGAAAGAGGGTGGTTGAGGCCTCACGTCACCCATTTAATGCAGAATATGGAGGTCCCGACTGAAATTTACCCAGGAGGGTCCCTTGTACTGGTTTTCTTTAAGAAATCCACGTCGAGTCTCCAACTCACCAGAGGAACCTGCACACGCCAATTCAATATTCAAGGGGCTCAGCTACTCCCCTGGTGCGAGCCATGCCGAGTTAAAGAGGCATGTGACAGGGGGGCAGAGGGCAGATTTGATTGCGGCAGACTGACATCCCATCCTGATAGATAAGCTCCTCAATGACAAGCATTAAATTCATGATATGATCATGCCTTCAATGCAGGAGTCAGTTCCAAGTATATGTAGGCATTTCTGCCATTTTTGTAGGTAACGATGGTTGAGCAGAGCTCCCGGTTGTAAAGTTTTAATGAAGCATTGTTGTTCTGGTCATGTATGAACTTTGGAGACTTCTTGCCTTATGAATGCCAGTTTCTTTCATGTCTTTGTTTACACTGTGTTAGAGCAGTTCGGAATTGGAGGATCTAGTCGAGCTGTAGCTATTATAGGATGATGTTGTAATGGATCACTGTAATAGTTACGGAGCCTTTAACTAGTTCTTGTGATCTTCCCATCACTGAGTGACTTGGAATTGGAGGATCCAGTCAAGTCCCCTCTCAGTTCCTTGAGACCCTGAACCAAGCGGATCTTGCATTCCAGAGTCTTTCTTCTGCAAACTGCCGAAAGCCTACTGCTCGAAGCTGTTTGTTCATTTTCTCCTAAGTGTTCCCCCTGCTCATCTTTTAATCAACTCCCTGGCTGAAGTTAGGATTCCAGACCTCATTTGTTCTTTACATATTAGAATCAGTCCCTGAGCTAGAGTGATACCTCCTCGAGCCATTATCTCCATTTGATCATCCCTTATAAACAAATCGTGACATTAAACCGATGGGTGTCGGGCTCTGCTCCTGCAAGCAATCCAGGAGTGACTTCGAACGCTAACATTTCTGGCGCTGTTGCCAGGGACGAATTTGAATATTTTCCCCAGGATTGAACGACAACGACTAACTGATTCTGAAGGTGCATTAGAAATAAGAATTATCAAGATTGCTAATTTGCACCTGGCGACTCCATTGTGACAACTCCGCTGGGGAAAACCCGCTCTGTTAATTGTAGCTTTCAGAGGTAGGCATACGCGGTCTCATCCACAACTGCCTCTAGCTACGCCTGAAATAGATCCAGAGGCGGTGCTCAGAAAAGGAAAGGCCCCTGAAGAAGAAGCGTCCATCACCGAACCAGGTAATCCACCATATCCTTCTGTTGGAGCTCCTTTTTCTCCTCCTCAGTTATTTGACAAGCATGTCTCTACAGTTTCCCGCTTCTTAAATTTTGGGAGTGTTCCTGTTGATTTTTCCTCTCCTGGTCTGGGATCAGAGGGACAAGACTTTGTCACTCCCCTACCCCCTGAAGCTATACCCTGGCGTAGACCCAGGACCGTAGAAGATTTCCCTACGCCTAGCTCAACCACTCCTGCACAAAGAGGAACACCCGCTGACTTGAGCTCGATAGCCTTCTCCTTAAATCACATCTTGTTTCCCACTCCAATTCGAGACTCATTCTCAGTAACCCCTTTGCAAACTCCTTCTCCTCCAAGTTCTCCTCCACCTAATATCCCTATGGATGGTGCTAACCCCCCTTTGAATAGAATGGACGCCATAGTCGCTGCCATATACGCTCCCTTAGTCCTACCTCATCCTATGAACCCTCTCCCTGCTGGAGATTACTTGAAATATATGCCCAAGTTTACTGGGGAAGGAGACATAACTGCTGAAGAGAACCTAGCTGCTTTTTACAGTTATGTAGACAACCTCAATATTGAAAATGAAGATGTCTGGATGAGATTTTTCGTCCAGAGTCTAGATGGCGAGGTGAGGAAGTGGTTTAGAGGATTGGCTCCAGGATCTATTGCCGGGATTGAAGCTCTAGATAGTGCTTTCCTGAGGTAGTGGGGAGATAGGAAGGATTTTATGTATTACATGATAGAGTTCGGGTCTTTGAAGAAGATGGATGGAGAGTCCGTTTCTGACTTCTCCAAAAGATTCAATAAGATGTATAATAAAATCCCTGCCGAGATAAAGCCTTCAGAAGCCTCTGCCAAAATTTCTTATGCTAGTGCGTTTGGCCCCGATTTCTGCCTGTTATTGAGAGAAAGGAGAACTACCTCCTTGGCGCAAATGAAAGATGCGGCCATAGAAGTGGAATCTAATGTATTAGCAGTGGATAGACTGAGGAGCAAGGCCGATGCAGACAGGAGAAAGGGAAGATCGGAAGCCTCGACTTCTGACCCATCGGTGTCCCACCCTCAAGTAGATGAACTGACCAAGATGGTGAAATCTCTATCTGCAGAGATGGAAAAAATGAGGGTGGAAGGGAGGCAAGCATACAAAGGCCCCCAAAACACTGAAAAGGGGGGAGGTTTCAGGAGGCCAAACAATTTTGCTCCCACGAATGTGCAGAGAGAGAGGGGAAGAGACATAGAAGACCAGAAAATTCAGGCCCCTTTCCAAAACAATTTTGTGACCGAAGGAGGAGAAGAGGAGACAAATGAGCTCGATCCTGAAATCCATTGCTTCGGAGATACTCCTCCTTTTCCTCATCTCACTCAATCTGCATACGAGGAATCTCTCATGGATAGTCAGCTAAATGAGCTAAGTAAGGGAGACAAGGCCAACGGTGGCCGAGGCAGGTATAACCTGAGGTCCGACAAGAAGACAACAACACCTAATGTTCCTGAGCAGTCCACTAGAACAGAGAAGCCTGCTAATGAAGTAGCAGACGGCCGTAGAGGTAAGAAGGCTCAACCCTTCTCTCCCATTGTCCACAATCATGTTCCTGAAATAAAATAAATTCCAAGGCCTACATCTTCTTTTAACTTCGAGCATGAGATCCAAAAGATCAGGATTCCTGTGCCCCTCACTGAGCTAATTAAACATGGAGAATTTAAAAAATGCTTCTCTGAGCTTTTGCAGTCTGAGGCCTCATGCCTTCCCATAGATTCCATAAACCTCCAAGACGAAAATCCAGCGGTTGTCCTAGGCCCCATGGTAGAATATAGATATGATTCATCCCCTCCCTTCTACACATCCCTGAACATCCATGATAAGGTGCTGCACAACTGCTTGATGGATTCAAGGACTTCTCACAACCTCATGCCCAAAACTGTCATGGAAGAGTTAGGCCTAGAAGTCACCCGAGCCTATCATGACCTCTATTCGTTTGACTCTAGGAGAGTTCAGTGTCTGGGAGTTATTAAAGACCTGGTTGTAACCTTGTTTCAACTGCCTATGAAAAGTGTGGTCATGGATATTGTAGTGGCCGATGTCCCCCCCAAGTTCGGTATGTTTTTATCGATATTGTGGATAAAAAGGCTGGGGGGAACCTTGCAGATGGACCTCACATATGCTACTATTCCAGCGTTTGGAGGAGAGCATAGAAGACTATACAGGGAAGCTCAATTGGCTTATATAATCAGTGATGAAGCCAACCCCACCAACCATCCCATTTTCGTCTTAGACACTGATTTAGGTTCCAGTGTGCTTAAACTCACTCATGCTCCTGAACCCCCTCTTAGACTCAGAAAGCTGCCCACCATTTCCCCTAAACTTCCTCCCTTCATCACCCCCGTCTGGAAACTGTTCTTTGATGGAGCCTCTTCCAGGGAAGGTGCTGGAGCTGGGGTGGTTTTGGTGTCACCTGCTCAGGAAATCATATCTCTGTCATACAAATTAGAGTTTGAAGCTACTAACAATGTGGCAGAGTATGAGGCTCTTGTTCTAGGATTAAGAGCTGCGAGGGAAATGGGAGTTCAGGAAGTAGCGGTGTTCGGTGATGCAGAGTTGGTGGTTCAACAGATCAAGAACGCTTATCAGGCTAAGCATCCTCGAATTAGAAGCTACAAAAATGAGGTATGGGACCTAGTCGACAGTTTCTTCTCAGCATTCAACATTTCATTTATCCCAAGAAAGAAGAACACAATGGCAGATTCCTTGGCTACATCAGCTAGCAATTTCAAAATACCCTTGCCGCCCAAGTTCAGATATGAGGTGGAAGTAAAATACAGGCCCTCCATACCTGACAACTCCAAACATTGGAAGGTGTTTGAGGATGATCTCGAGATCAAGAAGTTCTTGGAGGCTGTCGAATAATTTTCAGAGATGCATATCGACCAAGACTCCGTCTCTGAAGAAAAGCTCGATGGGGGTAATTTTTTGAATAAAATTGCAGAGCGTGACATTGTACAGCTGCCCAGTAACCATATTCCCAGAGGACTGGTTCCTTTGGAAAGGCTATTTGATAGAAATGATGTATCCTTAAAAGGAGAGGTCTCGGAGGATGACACTGGTATTATTCAATGCAATATTGGGACCGAGGATGAGCCCAAGCTTATCAAATTGTCGAGAAGTCTGACAGAGGAGCATAGGTCTGAATACATTGAACTTTTGAGAGAATTTGCTGATGTATTTGCCTGGACCTACGAAGACCTCAAAACCTATGATACCTCTGTCATCGAGCATAAAATTCCATTAAAAGAGGAGGCAAATCCATTCAGGCAGAAGCTGAGACAGATCAATCCCATGCTGCTGCCTATCATGGAGAGGGAAGTGAAGAAGTTGCTTCAAGCTCAAATCATTGTTCACTGAGATATTCAGAGTGGGTGGCCAACTTGGTACCAGTAAGGAAAAAGAATGGAGAGATCCGACTCTGTGTAGACTTCAGAAACCTGAATAGGAGCTCATGAAAGGATAACTACCCCTTTCCAAAGATGGAACTTATACTACAGAGGGTAACAAGAGCTTCTAGGATGTCCATGATTGATGGTTTCTATGGCTACAATCAGGTCTCTGTTTTGCCCGAAGACAGGGAAAAGACAACATTCACCACTCCATGGGGCACATTCATGTATGCCAAGATGCCATTTGGACTAATGAATGCGGGGGCGACATTCCAGCATGCCATGGACATAGCTTTCGTTGGGGAAAAGGGTAAATTCGTGGTCATTTATATGGATGACATCACAGTGTTTTCAAAATCTGATAAAGAGCACTATTTCCATCTCAGGAAAGTTTTTTTGAAATGCAGAAAGTTTGGCATTTCGTTAAACCCCAAGAAATCTCTATTCGCCATGAAGGAGGGAAAGCTACTAGGCCACATAGTATCAGCGGAAGGAGTCAGGATTGATCCCAACAGAGTTGAGGCGATACAAGCCTTATCAATCCCAAGGTCCAAGAAGGAGGTCCAATCTTTCCTCGGTAAAATTAATTTTCTGAGGAGGTTTGTGCCTAAATTTGCCGAGGAGGTAAAGCTTATAACAACCATGTTAAAGAAAGAGAATGAAGTAAGGTGGACCACTAAATCACGACATTCCTTTGAGCAAATCAAGAAGGCCTTGACTGAAGCTCCTGTGCTTATCAGTCCCGACTACTCAAA
>SNQJ01S0002664.1:241027-266709 GCA_010110895.2 Picea sitchensis
GACTTCTGACACTAACAACATGAATTCCTTTTTTCCATATCAAATCCTTGTGTTCTGGTTTCAAGTAAGACCTGAATTAAATATTCTTTGTGACAGTGGTTTTAAACCATTTTTCTCCAGTCCTAGGAAGCTCTGTCACCTCAACTATGAGGGCCTCATCCACCTCGAATTCATCTAAATTGATGACTACTTTCCTTCCATCAAAATTCAGGGCAAAGGCTTCTGCCACCTGCTAATGAGAACTTTGTAATTTTTTACAAAAATTATAGCAACCTGCGTCCCTGAAAAGTTGGCATACCTCTGGGTGCGATTCCAAGTAACTGATATCGTCGAGCTCTTTCCTCAGGGTTGATCCTCCTTTCTTCATCCGTTGCAATGCTCCTGTACACCTGCGATTGAAGAATCAGATTTTGGGGGAAAGTTACACAATGTAGACTTAGGGAGATTCGACTTGGTTGTGACAGGGACGAGAAAGATGAGGTGAGCATCATATCGTGGTGCTGATTACAAGGGATGCAAAAGAGAATCTTGTGATTTGAAACAATCATGGTTGATGACTGAAAGGTACATAACCATGTAGTTTGATGAAACAATGATCTAAAAAGATTCGCTATATCATGCAGAGATCAGGTCCCGATCATGAATGGTTTGTTCTCCTGTCTTTTCGGCAGCTAATTGCAATAATAAAACTTCAAACCTGATGGTTTAAACGTGTGAAAGGACGTGATGAATCCTCCCCTGCTCCTGCGATTTCGGTGGCTAACATAGCCCTGAATTTCTTTGTTTAAGCTGCTGAAAAGCTAAGGCTTTCGGTGGCTAATGAACAATCGAAATGTTCGCCTAAGCCACCGAAACCTGAGATTTTAATTAGATCAAATAAAAACTAAACAAAATTTTATTCTAACTTTATTACATGCATAAATCTCTCAAAAATGAGCTTTAAAACTTAAAAATGTATTTTTTTAAAAGACATCCTATCACCTAAAATGAAATAACTCTATTGATTTATTTGAGGAGATAACACAGTGATCCGATGGATCAATGCTGGATCTACGGTGATGCATTTGTCTAGCCACGGATAACCGCCATGGAAGCACGACAACAAGATCTTAACGCATGCATTAACCTCTTGGTGCCTTCCGAAGTGGGGTACTTCATTACGTTTAGGATGGTGGACCTTGCGATGTCCATCGTTCACAGATGGGGGATGATCTTCGATTTATTCCCCTTTGTCTTGGTCAAATACTTATGAGGTGCGAGCATTCTGTAGTTCTTGTGGTCTCCCAAGTTGAAGTCATTGATCTTCAAAGTCAGAATCCTCTCCAACTGCGGTTTGGATACGTGTATCCCCTTCGGGAGGTACGCAATAATCAATGTGTATTCGAAGTCCCTTGAGACACTATCATGACTCACCGCGCCAGTCAGAGGTGGGATGTAGTCGGGCAGGACAGACATAATGAGATTCACGTTCACCAAGTCATCATGATTCTTGCTTATCTTCTCTGTCATAGTTCGGGATGGTCTAGATCGACGTTGTGCAGTGGACGTGGATGCTTCCAATCCTCGCGTCGATGAAGCCTGTACTCCTGTGGACATGATTTTTTCAGCCATGAGGTCAGTGAGAATCTATTTTATAGAATGATCGATTGCACTAAATTCGTCCGACATACACACTGGTAATCAGATAGCTTGGGTAGGTGGACAAACACTCAAGGAAGTTGAATCTATGGCGAGGTATCAATAAGCACTACGTGAAAGCAACTAGTTCTCTGGGGCTCTGATAATCACAATTTGCAAAAGTGTCCTTGGTGGGATATATGACAGACTAAATAGATAACGACGTAACATACTCTTCCAAAGGGAAGGAATGCCTCAATCAATGTGATTCCATCTGTTATGGCGCGGTTCCAATGGTCCAAGGGCGATCTTTTCGACATTAATTGTGTTTATAGCTGTTCTGGAGCGTTGTTCTAACGATCAATATGCCTCCAATGGTCATATTTCTTCGCCGTGGCGAAGTGCCAATCTGCACTATTATGATATTCTGGCGAGGTTCAATTTCTACAAGCCTTCCTTCCTCGAAGTCCTCTCTAGAACCTCCTGCAATTTTTCTAGTTTTTCTTTCTTCTTACTGAGATTTCTAGATTTCTTTCATGTGATCTGCATCTCTGTGTTCCTCTTTCCACTGTTGTTCTTATCTCCTTTTAGCATATTAACTTCACACCGCTGGAAATATTTCACAGGGTTCAAGGGTAATACTTCTTCTCTTACTGTTGCTGGAGTAGGTTCTCTACTCTCCTGCATGGAAGGGTTCTTTAGGCCTTCTTGCGTTCTTTCAACTTCGACATCCAGGTCTCTGGCCCTGAGTTGCTTCGACTTGTCCTCCTGTTCTTGTATTAAGCACACTATTCTCCTAGACATGAAATCCCTTAATTATTTCTTTTTCTGTTCTATATCTTTTTCTTCTTCTTTCCTTCGGATTTGATCTTTCTCAATCCAAGTCTTTCCTAACAAAAGTGGAAATGGGGCGCTTTTCTAAAAAAACTTAATAACCTTGGATTCTTCTTCCATCGATGTTCCATGAGAAATCATAGGTACATGAGTAAGTCTTCCACATAGGGTTATCATCTTTCCTTTAAACAATCCTATTCCTCCCAATGAAGGAACCATATCAGGCTTTCCTAAGATTTCCCAAGTTCTTTCTGTCATAATGTTCACCCGTGTTTCTGCATCCAATACACAATCTATGTCGAAGTCTCCTATTCTTGTTTCTATTTTCTCCTTCTCTTTTAAGGTCTCTGATAAACTGACGTCTCTGTGATCATTCAATGTTTCTTTCATCTACAATAATATAGTCTCTAATTCTCTCTGGTGGTCTAGCATATTCTTAGTCTCTTCGCCTTTCTCATGGTTTTCTTGTCTCATATTCATCTGTTCAACTTTAGCAATCATTCTATGGAAATCCAAAACTTCATGATCCACATATTTACAATAAAGACAAATAGGATTTCTACCAGGGAATTTCTTAGCAAGATGTCCCGGTCTTCTGCAACTATAACAAAGAGTTAATCCTCTCTTTCTCTTGAACGATCCCCAATCTTTCTTGTACTGCACACTGGGATCATAGTGGTGAACCTGTAGAATTTCTTTCTGGGATCCTGTATCCACTTGTTAGTCCAACAATCCTTTCTATGCATAGGAATAACATATCTTTCACTAGTTCTATCATATCTATTCATATCATATCTTCTTTCTTCTAGTTGTGCCCTAGTTTTCAGGCAAGGAATTTTTTTATCAAACATACCTAGATTCATATTTTCGAAGAAAAAATTTCCACTTATCTTACCTTTCTCAGAGCACAAAGCTTTAAGATATTACCTCTTTCCTTCAGATCCAGTTCCTTTCTTAGCATAGAGCTTCGCAAATAAAGTAGGGTACTACGTAGTACATAACCAGATCCACGCACAAATCTTTCCCTTTTCCTCAGTTCCCAGAAATCACAGTTTCAGGTCCCGGCAACAGAACCATTTGTTGGCACAAGGGCAGACCCAGGGTTCAATGCTTCAACAATGCACCAACAAAACCCTAACTACTGACCCTTTCGGAAACCCCTGTGAAGCAGATGAAGTCTCACCCGAGGTAGAGGCAGGGGTGGTTGTAGGACTCAAGTGTCTACAAACTAGTCGTGACACAGATATGTGATTACAACACTCTAAAAAAGCACTTAGAAATTAACATTCATTAACATTTATCCCTTTATTCACATCGCAGGTAAAAACCCTAATTACAGAACAACGCAGTATTCAACAAGATCTAACACATCCAAGCACTTAGCACATAAAAATAGATCAGATCTAGCATTCATTCACATCATTAAGCATTAAGATATTATATCAGATGCACCTTACATACATAAAGGTTAAGCACTAAGCATAAATTACATCAATCACACAAAGCAACTATAAGACATGATATACGTGGTTCACCCCAGTGTGGGGCTACATCCACCAACTCTTCTTCTTCTTTATTATCTTCTTTCAATCTCCTTACATGCATAGAGCATCAAAATCCACTCCGCATAGGACATGAGATCTGCGCGCACCTCGCCAGATCCTCCTTCCCTGAGTTTGGAACAACACAAAGCCTTTATGCATTTTCTTACAACAACTTCCACTTGGCTCTGCAAGTTCTCAACACACAATATGCACAAAGCGTTCAAGATTATTCACACTGAGCTAACATTAGCACTAATCCATCGACCACAATCACATAGATCTAACCTTTACTTACATCGCAAGGCTACTTATTTATACATTAAAAAATAGGCCTAAACATGGGTAAACCCATGGGTCAACATCCCATACCCATTACATAAACCCTAACCCAAAAGGCCCATAAAAGGGGGCGAGATCCCTTGATCTCCGCTTCGCTTGGGTGCTCCATCTTCGACTAGTATGTCAAAGTCCCAAAATTGGTCAAACATGACCAAGGTTCTCCAAAACTTGGTCGAGGGCCAACAGGTTCATAATGGTTGAGTTAAATAAGTTGACAAAGTATGATTTTTGCACGAATTGCATGACTCCCAACTGATCTGGAACCATCTCCCAGAAGAAGTCTATGTGCATCTAGGGGAACAAAACTGGATCTGTTAGGTTGAGATCGAGGAGCTTGACATGCTCCACCTTCCCCTTGAGATCGCCCACGACCTCAACTTGGGGGTTGCAGGGCTCATCTGGTACTACATCCTTAGGCACAATACTTCAGCTTCCCATGGCTCTTGACACTATGGATTTTGAGTTATCCCAATTTCTTCAGTGAGCTAAGGACTATTGTCATGACTACGGGTTTCACAATTGTACAGACTTTCTCTCTCTTCAGAATTTGAAAATTACTAAGCTCTTTTGAAAATGATGCATTTTATGGCGAATTCGCAGAAGCTCATACTTGGATTAGTGGGCAATTTTAGCAATATCCATGGTTCATCATGACCATATGGACACAACTGGCTCTGAGTTGTCCAACGTGACGGTTTAATGGGGTAAATCCTATCAGGTGATTCAGGAATTTACTTGCGTGAGTGGAATAGGGACATGGCTGGTTTTGGACCTTTCCGTTTGACAGGTGGGAATCTCGACACGAATTTCGATGGCATCTTTGCTTATCACGGATTTATGGCTTAATTAAACTCAGACGAGGTACCGTAATGACAATAAAAGATGTGACTAGACTAGGTTCATGTGGCACATGGACTTCAGATTGTATTCGGATTCATTCTCCCTCCAACCACAAAGGGGGTCTCCATCGTATTAATGACTGTCATTAATGGTTTCTTTTATGCTTCAAATCCTGCGTTGATGAGTCATTAGTTCTGTATCAAGCAACACTTAAAAAAAATGAACTATGTGTCACGACGCAACACTACGCACATTGACTTTATTAGCTGAATTTACAGAAATTTCAGAAAAATCAAATCTAACTATTATACATGATCATTCGGACTAGAGAAACAATCCCTTTTACTCAGTTTTGAGATATATAGGGTTTCAGACAAGCGTCATTCACCCATCCTGGCCGCAACATACCATCCAGTTGTGCGAGTCGGACTACTCCTGAGGGTCGGATCTACGCAATTATAAATGGTCCCAACCAATGCATGCACAAATTGCTAGGATGCTTCTGGTACTGACTATCATATATTAGAACCTTGTCTCCTTATGTAAATACCTTAGTCTTAATATGCCTGTCATGCCAAGATTTTTTCCTTTCTTTTTCAACTGACTGATGGAAGTCTGCTAGAAATCTAGTTTCTTCGAGTTCTTGTAGCTCTATAAGTCTCTACACGACTGATTTTTCCTTCGACATATGTGTGATCTGTGCAATGTACAAACTTGGAGTGATGAAATTTGTAGGAACCATTACCTCTTTCCCATAAACTAGCTCGAACGATGTGTACCTAAGGATTTTCTTTGTGGTTTTCCTGTAATCCCACAGTACTACTGGAACTCTGTCATCCCAATCTTCATGATTTGCGCAACAGACCTTTGTCAACCCTCTTTCCATAATCTTGTTGAATACTTCTGCTGTTCCATTGGCCTGCAGGTAGTAGAGGCTACTTTTATGATGTTGGATCAAGAAATCTGCTGTAATCTTTTCTATAGTGCTACTAATGAAATGGGATCCCTAATCACTGGTTAGGCTCCTAGGACATCCAAAACGAGTGATAATATTCTAAAAAATGAATGTGGAAGCAGTATTGGCCGAACAGTCCTGAACAACTACTGGCTTAGCCCAACGTGTATGGTAGTCAGTTGTGGTAATGATGCACCTCACCTTTGAATGCTTAGCTGTGGGGTTGATCGGTCCAATGAATTCAACTACCCATTTCTCAAATGCTTTTAGAGATCAAACTGGTTGCAGTGGTAATTCATCTCATCGTGACGGCTTACCCACTCTTTGACAAACATCACATGATCTAGCATATACCTTTGCATCGTTGAAGAGCGTTTCCCACCAAAGTACAGCTTGTATAACTTTCTATGCAGTGGCCTTTCCTCCTACGTGACCTCCCACAACTCCACTGTGGCCTTCCCAAAGTATATCCTATCTTTCATGGTCCAAGACACATCTTTTGAGGATACTATCTAGTCCCATTTTATACAACTGTCCTGCGATCAACTGGTAATCTGCTGCTTTAACAACCATGTAGCATTTTTGGGTTGCAGAATATGTTTCTGGGCAGGCCCCTATAATGAGGAAGACTGCTATGTTCTCCAGGTACTCTGGTATGGCCTCAACCCAGAACAAGTCTGCATCTGGGAGTTGATCATCAACTGTTCCACCACTTTCCCCTGACTCTAATCTGGACAAGTGAACAGGTCCCACGTTGCATATTCCTGGCTTAATGATAAATTCAAAGGAAAATTCCTGAAATAACATCAACCATCTACAAATTATCCCTTCCAACAAAGGTTTGTTAACTAGATATTTCAATGTAGAATGATCAGTAAATAATTTTAAATGAGAGCCTAAAAAATAATGCCTAAATTTCTGCAAAGCATAAATCATGGTTAATCCCTCCCTTTATGTCATTGTGTAGTTGCACTCTTCTTGTGACAACTTCCAACTCACAAAATGGATAGGATGATCCATAGCTCCATCTCCAAGTTGCGCTAGGATAGATCCTTAGGCAATTCCTGAAGCATCTACATGGACGTGAAATTCATTCTCCCAATTTGGGAATATCAGAATCGATGCTGTACTAAGCTTCTGCTTGATCATTTCAAATGATTTATCACATTCTGGGGTCCATTGGAATGTTTTAGCCTTCTTCAATAGATTCTCCAGAGGTGCAGTAATGTTGGCATATCTTCTGATGAACCCGCGATAGTACCCTGTGTGTCCCAACGTGGAGTGCAACTGCTTTGCACTCACAGGTGGTGGCATGTTCACAATAACCACAACTTTGGCCGGGTCTACCAAGACTCCTCCTTGATAGACTATGTGGCCCAACAAGTTCCCATGTGGTACACAAAAGATAAACTTTATGAGGTTTAATGAGATCTGCAATTCTCTGCATTTGTAAAACATTAGCCGCAACAGTGCTACATGTTCTTTGAGAAAACTATATATCATCCAATCACCCATATAGACTTCTATAAATTTGTGAATGAACTCTCTAAAATATGCTATTAAAATCCTGGAAAAAACTGCAGGGGCGTTCTTTAAGCCAAATGGAATCACATTATATGCGAAAGATCCCCATTCTATTATGAATGTGGTCTTCTTTTTGTCCTCTTCGACAATCCTGAAAATCCATCTATGAATGAGTAAGCTTCCTTCCCCACAACCTGTTCTAGCACCTCATCAGTAAAAGGTGTTGGGAAAGGGTCATGCAAACACGCAGGGTTAAGGCTTCTATAGTCCACATAGACCCTGATATCCTTTGTGCCTTTCTTGCTTTGAATATCGATTGGGTTGACCCATTATGCTTCTTCTACTGCAAAACTGAGTTCTGCTTCCAACATCTTATCTATATCCTTCTTAACCTTCTCTTTTACTCTAGGGTTGAGACGGTATGGTCTATGTATCACATGCTTGGATCATGGTTTCAACTCAATTTTCATTTCTCCCATAACTCTGAGAAAGTCTTTGGGAACAAGTCCTCATATTCCTGCAACATGCTCTCTATTTCTTGGCTAGCTTGCTCATCCCAGTAGTCTCCCACCATGGATATCTTACGTTGCTATGTGGTCCCTATATTGACTTTGCGTAATTTTAATGGGTGATTGTAGGAACTATCGGTCTGACTGGGTATGGTGTTCTAGATTTCTCTGTTCCCCTCTATCTATTTAATGGCTAGGTTTCTCAATTCCTCTAAGTCATCTGGGCTTTCTGAGTCTCTGCTAATCTAATAACATTCTATAGGATTCTCGGTTGAGGGATGGTGAAGGTTAGTTTGAAGTTCTCGGATATGCTTTGGACATACCAATTGGTTTGATTTCTGATGACTATCATTTGTAAAAAGAAATTCTTTAATCTTTTGTAGGACTACTTCGAGCTCAGGGTACTTACTTGTAAATGAGAAGTCCTTGCAAAAATGAGCTGCCAGCGTCTTCCAATCACTGGTCCATCTTCTGGTTTCCTCATGTATGAACTGAGCTTTCGATATTGGTCCTAGAGAGTGGGGAAATACCTAAACCCATAAATGAGAGGGTATCTCCGCAACTTGCCATTGTGTCACACACTGTTCAATATGTACTTTAGGGTCTGATTCCCTGTTGAACAGTTGCGAAACTTGGAGATCCGTCTATATCTCAGATTCCAGCTGCTCCTTGTTCTGAAACCTATACTTGATGGCTTGCTTCACATCATCCCAATATCTGAGTAGGGCTTTATAATTGGCCCACCATCTGGTAGGGGTGTCTTGAAAGGCTACATCTAGTACCGAGACTCTTTGATCTCCTACTACCTCTTCTTCCATGCTGAGCAGAAAATTTTCTAGTTCTGAGGTGCCATCGTATAGTGGGTGTTCTCTAACTTCGGTCCCAACCCATCTGGTTACTCTGACAATTGCACATCTTCTTGAGAATCTTTCGTATGAACCTTGTTTCCAACTGTCAAAAGCCAATTCTAAATCTTCGTCTACTAACTGTATGCTTCTCCAACTTACTGATCCATCAACATTAGGGTTTATATAATCATCTCTTGTTCCTGCTGTTATAGTGTACAACTGATCCAAGTCTTCTCCCTCCATATTATTATCTGTTGGATATGTCTATCTGGGACCTACATATGGATCCAAAGGTTGAACTACCTTGATTCCATCAGCCTCAAAGGTCATGGTGTCTTTATTCAAATCAATTACTGCATATTTTCCATAGGCCCAATCAATTCCAAGTAGTGCAGGCAAAGGGTCCTTATCTCCCATGATTTCAATGACTTCAAAGTCAATCACTGTCTTTACTCTTGCAACATCTATTTCCACATTTTCTAGTCTTCCTATGGGGAAAATACAAGATTGATTGGCCATTCTTAACTGAATTGGGGAGTATTTCAGCCTAGGTTTTCCTAAGGCTTCCCATGTCTTCTTAGGCAGAATGTTCACATCATATTCCATATCCAACATGACATCCTTAATCTCAAATTCATCTAACTGGGCTACTAGTATGAATTCTTTCCCCGTTCATACTTTTCTTCTCTGCACTCTGTGAGTACTCTTCTTAGGAATATTTGCTCTTATTCCTATTTCTATAGGTTCTTCATTCCCTAAGACTAGGTATAGCGCATTGCACACCTTTTATGTTAGTTGATCATTCCTAAGAATGTCAAAAAACAATTGAAACCAAAGATCAACTACATTTTGAGGTTGCTCAGGTTGTCTTGGTGTGGCTACAGGGTTTCTGGGTGCAGGGGGTGAAGCAGGGACTTGCATGACCTTAGGATAGATAATAGGTGGTGGGGTTTTTTCTTGCATCTCAGGGCTAGGGATATTCTGAAATAATTCTATGGCATCTTTAAAGAACAACTTCTGTTTTAGAGGGTCATACCTGTCTTCTTTAGGTGCTTCTTTCTGGATCTGAAGTAGAGCATCAACATCATCTCCTGTCTTCAGTCATCCTTGAGTAATGATATTGAGGTTGGACAATTGTCCTTTACTAACTCTCTTGATTTATGCACTGATGAGCTTATTTCCTTGTTGTCTTACCCTATCTTCCCATTTTGCAATTAATTCTGGGTAGTCTTTAGTTGGGTGCCCATTGGTTCTGTAGTGAGAGAACCATGGCCGCCTTGGATGAGGACAGTCTCTAGACATGTGAACTTGCTCATCACAGTTATAATCTCTGCTTGTCCCTCTTCCCCTAGTTCTTCCTCCTCTGAAATCTCCTTTGGCTCCACCTCCTCAACCTCTTCCTAGTCCTTGAGGGTTTTCATTCACCCTGAATGTTGTTCGGTCTAACCTGTATGCAAGTGCATCCAATGCTCTACATTGATCGGTAGTATGCATGGTAGATGCGAAAAAATCACAACGTACTATATTTGGTACTGTCGAATATTTATGCATAATGGGGCACTACCTTAGCCCATGCCCATGGTTTCGGCAGATTTCACAATACTCAGTTGCTGGTGCTGCTTGACTCCCTGGAAAAGCATGATACAGGGTGGGGTTATGGAATGGTAAGTTTGTAGATACTTGCGAAACTCCTCCCATGGGTCCTGGTGGGGGTCCCATCAGATTCTAAGGAGGTCCCATTCCCCTCATTCGTGAACATTCGTTCACTAGATGTCCTTCGGTATAACATCCGGTGCACCAGACTTGCGGTCGTCCTGGTTTAGGTATCGTCAACTCTTGAATCATTTCTGCAAGAGTCGATATTTTCCCTTGTAGTTGTGCCAAGTTTGCATCTGCTGGGGTTCTGGTCACTCTCAGGCTCCTAGGGTATCTTACCATGGCTTCAATCTTCATTGATTGTTCCAAGGCGTCTGTTAAGGTGGCTATCCATTGTTGCATTAGTGAAATCCGGGTTAGAGGTAGCAATCCATGAATGTACCATTCCCGTTGATGTTCCTCATGGATTGAATGTGCTAAACTCCCTATGACATCTTTAAAATTTTGGCTATATTCCCAAGTTGATTCACCTTCCCGTTACTGGATCTCGCACAACTCAGACAAAGCCTGTTGTTCTTACTGAGGTAGTTTGAACTCTGCTATAAACCTCGTCCATACCTAGCCAAGTGTGAACACTTGACCTTGCATTACTCGCACTCCTGGCTCAATGATCTTCATGTACCACTTGAGAGCGCGACCTATCAAGGTAGTCTGGAACTCAACCAACTTATTCGCATATGGAGTCTCTCTGGATCTCCAGATTGCTTCACACAAGAATCAGTGTTGCTCAACATCTTCGTCTCCCTTACCCCAAAATTCTAGATCTAGGGCAATCAAACCTCCCGCATGGCCAGCCATTGCCGATCTTGCTTCTCTTATCAAAATAAAACTTGACGTTCCTGCTTGTGATCTACCAGTGGATCCCAATATCCTCCTTGTACTCGCACTTCCTGGTTGTGATTGAATAACTAATTGTACTGGAACAAAACTAGCATGAGAATGTAGTATCGAACTTACCACTTGTATAGAGGACACTTGGGGTATGGGCGATTCGGGGCTGGCGCCACTGGCTTTGGGGCGGTTTTCTTTGATCTTGGGGGTCTCATTTTCTTCTAATGGAACTATCTCTTTGGACGGTTTCCCGATATCTCCTGTTATCAGGGCTGCATCTTCTCTTTCTTTTTCAAGATTCATGCCGACTTCTTCCTCTCTTACATCTACACCTTCTCCTTCTTGTCCAACCTCCCGGGGAATCCTTTCTCTCTACGCTTCTCTCTCACTCAATATTTGAATGACTAGTCTTTCCTGTCTTCTCATATTCCACAATTCTTCCATCTGTCTTTCCTCTACTTCTCCCGATCCGAATTCTTTCCTCAACTTATCAGATTGTCTTGCTACTTTCTTGATCTTTCCGCACCACCACTTCTCAACTATGGTGGCTCTCTTCACGACTCACTCGTATCTCGAATCCATTTCTTGTTGTTTCCCCCCCATTTGTTAAAGAACCCTTCCCCTCTCTCAGGCTATGACTCTACCCCAGCCTCGCCCTACCCCAAGTGAGGGTGTTTACACTGCCATCTTAGTCAGGGACATAGTCAACATCCCCTCTTCCATCAAGAAAACTTTAATCCACAGGGGGATCTCTCTTAGCAGTCTGCCCCTTGCATCTTTCTTGAAAATCACTTCTACGTGTGAAAATTATTGGTGGTTCTCAGCTGCAAACTTGATAATATATACTTCCAATGTGGTATTGACCCATAAATCAATCGCCCACGTGACTGGACAAACCGACCGATGAAGTGCTGCAATATTTTCTGTGTCCCAAGTACAGATCCTCTTGACTCATTCTTGGAACTCTGGAGCTTCTTGGAGCCTCTTTATCTAGTGGAAAAGTTCTTTCGAAAACTTAACCCATAAAATCTCATACTGGTTGCTCGATCTTTCTGAGTAAAAGACTACTTCACGAGTATCTTCCACCGATTTTACCCTCAGTTCCACTTCTTTCCATATGAAGGTGTCACAGTTTCTTTCCCACCATTGGTCAATACTAGATCTGTGAATCCGTGGAAGCATCCTCCCTACAGGTTCCATTTTTACGTAGGTCTCGACAATGAAACCATTTTGTTGGTGCAAGTTTGATTAGACCAGGGTCCTTCTCAGGTTACCAACAAAAGGTACCGAGTAGTCTAGAGTGTTGGCATTTTCATCTCCTCCGAAGAGAATAAGTCTCACCCGAGGTGATGCTGAGACAAATAGATAGGGAAGGGTAAGGAAAAGACTTAGGAGGATTCACAGAGCCTTTAGGACTCATCCCGATATTGCGTAAGACATCTACCTGTCCAATAGATCTGAACTCATGTATGTAAGAATTGAACCTACTTATGTTGCGAATAATCAATTAGACACATAATCATCATGTGGAACTCATAAGCCATAAAGAAGTACTATAATGCATAAGTAAAACACATAGAGATACATCATATTTTGAAAATTTAGGTCCTTCTTCATATTATATTCAGAATCTTCCTTCAGTTACAAACTTAGAAATGCATAGTACTACTCTGTTACAGATTCTCGGCTCTAGACTCATGTCATAGAGCTCTAACTCTCAAAATATGTACCAATTACATTATAGAATCAATACTTGACTTGACTCAACTGACGACAACCTCATGGAGAGGGAAAGATCAGGCTGAACTAGATCACAATTCAGCTGAACCCATGACTATCCAACCAACCAACCAAAAACCCAACAACAATCCAACAACAACCTAACCATTTTACAATCATCTTCATCCCTATATATAGATTAGGTTGCATCTTCTATCTCCGCTTGCACACTTTCTTGTTCTGTTATAACCATTTTTTCTTAGCTGGTGTTGCACTGTCTTTCACAACTGATTTATGTTGCTGTTTCTTTCTCTGCTATCCAACCTCTTCCGAGTCTTGCGAAATTCATACTTAGTCAAAACTTTCTTGATTCCTTATCCCAAAAATGAAGGGCCCAACACGCCCTCTCAAACAGGGGTTATGCACGAGGTCGCATTCAGGAGAGAAACAAAGATTATCCCTCCAAGGCTTAACCGTTCGTAGTAGTATGATCATATTTTGGGGGTTCTTCTTGAGGTCTAACTGTCTTCATTTGGTCTCGATGCTTCATGAATTTTGAATCCGTTCGGGGTCCTCTGGAGTTCTACCGGTCCACTTGTCCTCAATTCTCTTGAAGGATTTCAGACTTGTTATCCTGCCCATACGTTCGAACTAGTCTATCAATTGTACCTGCCCAGAGGCTGACTGCAAGTTGGTGTCCTTAGTAGCCATAATCTTTAGGGTCCTTATATGAGGTGATGATGAAGGGAAGTCTTCACTGTACCTGGAACAAACGTCGGTCAAACTCACTCGGGCTCCTTGGAGGGTAAATCCATGTTTATTGTTTGGAATCTTGCACCAAGGTGTAAGTCTGTTAAGCAGGTCACCAACGTAACTGATCCACCCACCCATATCCTAGCCCCTTATCAATTTGATCACGCGATGTTGGATTTCATCACCAACTAGTACGATCATTGAGAGAAGGCATTGTTTGCTTGTTAGTTTTTCTAGATTTTTAGCGAGTGTTGTTTGTTTACTTAAGTGTATTTCAAAATTGAGGCTGGAGATGATAAAGGTATTCATATATCACGTAGGATGCAAGGGTTTCCTCTAGAAGGCTACAAATCCTTACCTCCTAACTCACCCGACGACATTTATCATGAAGAGGTTGAGAATCGTTCAGACGCTGGGAGTGCTGCTACTCCTTTGTTAACAAATCCTGAGAGAGATTTGGTCATGATTGAAGAAGGTACCCTTCCTCCTAACCCAACCTAACAAGGTCCTCTTGAACCACTCCTTCTCCATCTGGACTCTTCCGGTAACGTTATAGAAGAATACTACCCTCGATTACCATCGAGACCATATACTGAGACATATATGGGATCCACACAACCAGATTTTAATGACGAGTACACGATCCATGTTCGGTCTGCTGACATGGTAAATCCACACCATACACCTATTCGTTCCATATGGAGAACTCCATCGGGACGTGGTATTTATGAACAATTCAACTTTGGTCGACCCCCTCTTGATTCTGAGGTAGGACCGTTCGATCAGACTATTGATCATCCCATCGAACAAGTAGTCAATCCTAATGCTATGTCAATACAAGTCAAGTAATGTCGGATTCGTAATGCTTAGTCGTACACAAGGTACTTTGAAAGCTACTCTTACCACACCACCTTTTCAACCTACATCTTTTATGTTCCACAGAATCATGTTGGAACACCTATACATCACAGAAAGTAGAACCCTGCCATACATGCAAACTCAAATGTGGGACAAATCCCGATGTGGGGGCAACCATTGTCTAGCAGACCTATCCCTCCTAGGGGACAACCACCCTTACACATACCCAGGGATGATTTTAAGGATGGAAATTTATTTCAAAATGTAGAAACCTTGGCGAATCTTAGTAATCCTTCATATGCCAACTATAAATGTTTGGTGATATTTTTGTAAAAATATTCAAATTTATAAGGATTCTGTATAGTTTGTATAAAATTTTAGCGATTTTTAAGGTAAAATAATTTTATCCTATAGAATTTGGGTGAATCATTTTTAGAATAGCGAATCGTTTTTTGGGAAAAACCATGGAAAATTAGCCCATGAGCGAAATTTAGCCCCTAAAATCATCCCTGCACATACCCACTGGGGGGAAACCACCCTTACACATACTCACTGGGGGGAAACCCCCTTTTATTGATCAAACCCCAGTTCTCACTCAAGCTATGGTAGGGGGACAACCTCCTTTTCCTGGAAACCCTTCATAATCCTGGGGACCACCCCAAGGAGGTAGGTTTCATCAACCTTATTCGGGAGGGCCATCATACCCTAAACAACAAGGAGGAGTAACAAATACTATTCCTTTTGGATTATATTCTGGACAACCTTTTTCGGGTGTCCCGAATCCCACTTGGGGTCCTCAAAGACAACAATCTTATCCTCCCTAAGGGTCAACTGTCTACCCTCCGAAAGGACAAAATGTCTAGCCCCGTCAAGGTCAAACTGTTTATCCACCACAACCTAATCAAACAACCTATCCTCCCACAGACTATAATGTTTATCCTCCCTAGAACCAAACGGGTTTCCCTCCTTTCATGAACGTTCCTCAATAACAACCGAATCTTACCTACACTAGCCAACAACAGTCGTATACAGGAAGGCCTACTGGTTACAATTATCCATCTCAACCCGTTTATGGCCCTATTGGTGTCCCCATGCCGCACCAGTATCACCCTCATGTTAACCAACAACTACCATTCCTAGCCACATTGGATCTACCAGATTTATCTCTGTTGACAAATGATCCCATACTTCACTTTCCTTTCTGTCCAGTAATTCCTGCTAAATTACCTTCTAACATCCCCAAATTTGACAGTAAACTCGACGAAGACCCGAACAACCATGTTATGACATTTCATCTATGGTGTTCATCAAACTCACTTATGGATGACTCTATCTAGTTGCGTCTTTTCTAGCGCACACTCACGGGCTCAACAACCAAATGGTACATCGAACTCCAATGTGGTACTTTTCAAGATTTCAACTCTCTAGCCATGGCTTTTCTCATGCATTTTTAATTACCCATACAATACGAGACTGGTACAAAAATCTTGACTTCACTTTGTCAAACTAACTCCGCACATATATCTGATCACATTCAAGAGTGGAGATGACGATGAAGGTTGATCAAAGCGACCATTCTTGAACAATTGTTGGTAGAATGGTTTACTAAATCTCTTTTACTCCCAATTGCTTGTGACTTCACCATGGGTGATGTTATCACTGAGGAGGAAGCCATTGCTCGCGCTTAGTACCTATATTTGGTTTATTCCCAATCTGGTATGTTATATGAATTGATACCAAATTCTCCCCGCACATCCACCGATCCATGCAAACCATCTTCCACAACTCATGCAGATGGAATTATCGATGCCATCAAAACCCAATCTTCATCATAGTTGGCCGACTTGACTAATCATTCTGTTTTTTCACCCATCACCGGTTTGACCTCACTCTCCTCTACCTCCCCCCCGACTCAAATATCTGAGGTGAATGCAGTTCAATCTGCCTCTTCACAACCATCTGGGGGAAAGAAGAAAACGAAAAATAAACCCAAAAAGAACAATAATAATAATGAAGATCCAAAAACACCAATTCAACCACCTGCTCCTGAGAAACAACCACAATGAAAACCAAAATTTCCGTGTCTCATTTGTGGTGATGATCATTACACCCGAGACTCTCCTCATCACGACGAAGTTGAAAAACTTTTCAAAGGGAATTCCCAACCCACTGTGTTGAAACAACCTTTTCCTCAGCAACAATCAATGGTTGTGCAAGCCCCTTCCCCTCTAGTGGGGGGAAATCCCAATCATCCTCCTAGTGAGGAAGCCTCATTGAGTGCCCATATTTATATGTTTAATGGAATGCTTTAATCACTCACACTACTACATATGACTGACAACTAAACCTGATAAATATAAGGTCACTAACGAAACTACATTGGATCCACCTCCTGCCTCCATTACTCCTCCATCTGGGCCACTTCATATTGAGAAACCTACTTTCGACTCTATTTTACGCCCTCCCAAGAGCACTATTCAAAAACAACCTTTAATCCTAGTTCACGTGCTGCCCAAAACTACAACATCATTGAAGATTTGGCTCAAGCACTGTGCGCTATGTCTGCTCTCAAAGTTATACAACATTGTCCAAGTCAACGCAGAACACTCTTGGCTACCATCGGTGCGATCGATCCCGAGTCATCTAATAATATCACGTTTAACCTTGATAACTTCAAGTCATGACTTTCTCACCATATTTCTTTTCAGATCGATGTTGTTGTTCATAACCAACACATTCATCGTACCATACTGGATGAGGGAGCTTCCACTTGCGTCATGTCATTATCTTGTTGGAAAGGGTTGAAATCACATGCCAATCCCCTACAATGTTATGAGCATTCGATGGGGGAGGTTTTCGTCCTCACAAACTCTTACAGTCTTTGGCTGTTTAGTTGGGAGGCAAGACTGTCTCTATCGATGTAGAGGTAGTCTATTCTCCCCTTGATTACAAATTTTTGTTAGGAAGAAGTTGGTTTTATGCCATGAATGCCATCGCTTCATCGGTGTTTCGATGTGTACAATTCCCTTATCAAGGTAAAATTGTCACTATCGATCAATTAGATTACTGTACCCATGGCGCTCGCACTCCCGCAACCAACAACATTCCTTTCTTGGGAGATACTAAGATCACTTACGAAAGTGTAGGCGTAGGTATTTTAAAAGACTCTTCCCTTATGGGTACCTTCCCTACACCACTTCCTCCCACCACGCAACATATTGCTTCCATCAATATAATATCGACTATGGCATATCAATCTTACAAATCATCTGATCCTTGGGTTGTGCCTAGTCCTTCTGAATTCAATGCACTAGGTCACACTATGCCACTTAGTTTTCCGAGGCTTCATACAATGCCATTCAATCCACCTCTCCCTCACTGGATGACCAACATCTGTTAGCATCCAACACTTACTCGTTGCCATCTTGGTTGGATTCCCTCTCCTCTAATTTCCATTACATCCTATGGATTTTTCCATCAGATGAATCCATTATGGAAATGCTTAATATCAAAGAGGTACCGTGGGATGATAACCATCATCGTTCATCTTTTCTCCCTAGTTTAGATGAAATTGAGAAAGATATACACTCTATCTTTCCTAACAGTGTTGTCGATTCTCCCCAATCTCCCATACTTACCCAAGACACTACTTCCGAGGGGAATTTAGGAAACATCTCTTCTACGATTGCTATTAACATCTTGATCAAAGAAGGTATATGGAAAATGTTCATCTCGGTGCCAATTGTTCACCTGAGGAAGTGGAAGATTATACTGCTTTATTCAAAGAATTCCGTGATGTCTTTGCTTGGAGTTATGAAGAAATGCTAGGGATCAACCCATCGATCTTTGTGCATGAGATAAAAAATTACCTAGGTGTTAAACCTGTACGACAAAAACTTCGCCCAGTTCATCCTAAGAAAACTGTGGCCATAAAGGAAGAAGTTGAAAAACTTTTGAAGTCTGGTTTTATTTATCCTATCCCCTTGACAGAATGGGTTTCTAACATCGTTCCAGTCGCTAAGAAACAAGGAACCATTCGTGTCTGTGTCTATTATAGGAATATCAATAAGGCTTGTCCCAAAGACAATTATCCTACAACCTTTATTGACCAAATCGTCGATAATTGCGCTGGCAGTGTTATATTTTCCTTCACGGATGGTTTCTCAGGGTATAACTAGATCAATATTCTACCAGCTGATCAGCATAAGACATCCTTCATCTGCCCTTGGGGCACGTTCACTTATCGGAAGCTACCTTTTGGTATTAAAAACTCTGGTGCTACTTTCCAGCGGGCCATGTCGTATGATTTCCATGATATCAAACATATTGTGGAACCTTACCTCGATGATTTACCCACTCATTTGTCTACTCAACGAGACCATATTGGCCATTTACAGGGCCATTTTTCTTCGATGCTGGTTTTACCATATCTGTTTGAACCCTCACAAATGCATCTTCATTGTCAAATCAGGTCAACTCCTCGTATTCGTCATCTCCAAAGATGGGATTAGGGTGTATCCCTTAAAAGTAAAAGCTATTCTCACTTTACCCTCTCCCAACAATCTGACCCAACTACAAAGTTTGCAAGGGAAAGAAAAATTTCTTCTCCATTTCATCTGTAATTACGCCGAACTCACTAAAGGATTTATGAGATTTTTGCAGAAAGACACTCCTTTCGTCTAGGATGACACTTCTCAACACTCTTTTTATGCTCTTAAGAATGCATTAACACACATGCCTCTCTTGTACACCCCAAATTATGCACGAGACTATATCCTTTATTTGGCTTCCTTTACTTCCACTATTTCTATGGTGTTAGTTCAAGAGGATCCTAATGGTGATGAACATGTGATCTACTATCTAAGCAAGAGTCTATCTGGTCCCGAGCTCTGATATTCACACGTTGAAAAGTTGGCTCTGGCTGCAGTCATTGTCAGCTAGAGATTTTTCCACCACAGTCATTGCGGACTCAAACCCCTTGTACCAGATCCTTACACGTCAATTCCTTGGGGGAAAATATTCCAAATGGATCATTATTCTTCAAGAATTTGTTCTCGAGTTTTCCAAATCAAAAGATAAAAAATCGTTGATTTTTGCAGAACTAATCTGTGATATTCCCTATGCTGATGAAGATACTGAGCCCAATGATTCTCTTCTCGATGAATATTTGTTCCTCATTAGCACTTCAGACTCTTGGTATGGAGATATTCTTCTCTATCTCCAAACACAGTGTTTCCTGCCCAATATTTCACGTGACAAACGTCGTCGTATCCACCACCATTCTAAACGATACCTTATCATCTGTGACACTTTGTATCACCATGGTATTGATACTTTCCTACGATGTTGTTTAACCCACGATGAGGTTGAACGCGTTTTGAATGACTGTCACCTTGGATCTTGTGGAGGTCATCTTTATAGGATGGATACAATCCATAAAATCTTACGTGCCAATTATTTTTGGCCCTCCATCTTCAAAGATTGTATCGAGGCTGTCAAACGATGCCCACCCTATCAATTTTTTCAGAAAAAGGCACGTACCCACCCTGCTCCACTACATCCCATTGTATCCATCGATCCCTTTGCAAAATGGGGCATTGATTTTGTGCAATGTAATCCTACCTTAGATGGGGGGCATGGTTATATCATTGCTGCCGTTGATTATTTCACTAAATGGGCTGAGGCTATTCCTACATTTCTTAACGATGGACGTACTGCATCAATATTTGTTTTTAACCACATCATCACTCGCATTGCTGTCCCACAAGCCATTGTCACTGATCATGGATCACATTTACAGAACCAGATGATGAGTGAGTTGCACGTCAAGTTGGGTTTTCTCCATGAAAACTCATCCTCCTACTATCCTCAAGCAAACAGGCAAGTTGAAACTATCAAGAAAGTTTTGAAGACCATGCTTCAATGCATGGTGGGGACAAACAAAACCTCTTGGCACCTGCAACGTTTCTCCACACTTCAGTGAAAACTTCCACTGGATTCACTCCATTCCAGTTGGTATATGGCATAGAAGTGATATTACCAATCGAGTGTGAGATCCCTTCGTTGAAAATCATCGTGGAACTCCTGCCTCATACCTTTGCTGAAGAGGAACGATTCCTGTATTTAACCAAGTTGGATGAAACACATCGCGATGCTACTCTCGTTAATGAGACATATCAAAAACGAATGAAGAGTCAATATGAAAAATCCGTTCAAACTCGTGCTTTTGAAAAAGGAGACTTAATCCTCGTTTATGACCAAGCTCATGATAAGTTGGGGACAGGGAAGTTAGAACCTCTGTGGCATGGATCTTATATCATAAAACATGTATTACATATAGGCACCTAGAGTTAGTCGACTACGATGGAATATCTCTCAGTAAGTCCTGAAATGGGATTTACCTCAAGAAGTACTATGCATAGAACATCTGGCATGTGTGCTTTGTACACTATTGTACTATATGCTTTTGATTTGGTGTGTCTTTTTTCTTGCATGTACGAGTTTTGTCTTAGCTGCTTATACTTTGTCTTGTGATTGCATGCACAGATGACATCTCCCTTTCCCATCTTTGTCGAGTTTGCGGATGGCGCTAGTCGACACACCCAGAACATTGCTTCCGCAACTTGGGTCATTTACCACTTTGGTGATTTGGTCAGTTCAAGAGGAATTTTCCTAGGAATGGCAACCAATAACATGGGAGAATATCATGCCATCATTGGACTCTCAACTGAAGCCTCCTCTCTAGGTATAACTCATTTGATTATTAACCTAGACTCTCAACTCATGGTTTGCCAGCTTAATCAAGTTTACATCGTTCGCAACCCAGTTTTACTACGTCTCCACCTAAGAGTTAAACATCTCAAAAGATCATTTGAATTTATACAATATAGACATATGTAGTCTCTCGATATACTGAGGATCCTAGTCATCTTCCTGTATCATGTTGTCTTCCGTGAAGCACACTACTGCATGAGCCACTTGTCGAAGCAAGTGGTTTAGACTCTCAGAAACTCAAACTGTATGTCTCTGCAAATGGAGAGGCACGTCTCACCTCCCTATAGGTGGGACACCCATGGTCAAACCTTGGAGGTTTCTCTTGACCTCCCAAAGTCCTCCCACTAAAAATTTGTGCTACACTGCTACCTGCGCGTCTCCATGACACCCCAGTGCCGATATCTCCGCTGGACTTGATACGCCTTTGTCTGCATGATGAAACCAAAACATCTTTAGATCCCTCAATGTACACATAAAAAACAATATAAAATATAAAAAACAAAGATACATAACAAGGTTTAGTTTCATACCTGACACATCCCACTGAATTCCCTCGGGGAGGACCAAGTCTACACTGCCACGAAAGTCCAATCCAACATAAGGAAAATCCTCAATGACAACTAGCTATCTCCTCCACCAGGCGAAGAAATCAATTGTAAATCTAAATGCCGAGGGCTCATTCCCCAATCTCGGGGATAAACTGGTCCATCTCTCCATCCGTGGCTCGGTCGCAGGTCGTGCTATCAACACAACCTGTGGCTACATTTGGGGGACTCGCTCCAAAAAGAAAAAAACTAGAAAAGAGACATATACAAACTGCTTCTACCAACCTATCCTGCACTTCGAGATCTGTTCCTTCACATTCCTAAGGAACCCTGCACTCCAATTAAATAACCTGGGCTCTACACATTGTAAAGCATATGACATCTGGGATTTTGAAGCTAGATGAGCGCTGATACTACACGCCAATTTGGTGATGGTGAATATAATTGATCTAAGTGCCAAATCCATCACATCTTTGATCATGATTCTCCCTCCGACCAATCGAGATATTGGTATACAGTGCTCAACAACATATTCCTCAGTTGGCTAAGGAGTTGCCCGATGTCTAGACAAAAGGATATGAGCCCCTATCCTCGAGAGGCCCGTAAAAAATTACACATCGTCAAGCTCAATATCGAGCATGTGTGGCCTATAAACATGTTGAACATGCACATAATAGATCTAGCTAAACAATAATACACACATTTGCAGAGAGAATTTGAGAAAGAAGAAGAAGAAGAGAAAGAATGAAAGAATTCTCATTAACCGTATTCCACACTCAAAGAGTGAATAATTTACAATAGACATAGGATACATGAGTAACTAATGAGCCATAGTGGTGGTCTAGAGTGATCTAGACACACACCAGCAGTTACGAGAGTAAACTACCACCTAGTCTAGTTTCTCAGGCAGTTACGGGAGTGAACTGCCACCTAGTCTGAGTTAACTAGTCTATCAGTCTTCAGTTAACTGACTAAAACAAAGTGAAGTTAGGAGGAGATTAGGCAATCATGAGTAATGTGCTAGTCTTGTGATGATCCCAAGGACAATGCACATTAGCTGGTGATGATCCCAATGTTGCATGGTGACAAAACCAATGCAACATCTAGACTCCACTCAACTAGTCAAACTGAAGTGAAAACTGAAGAGAATATTCTCCAGGTGGAATATTCTCCCCTAAAATATAGGAGACTGGATAATGACTAATAAAAAAGGAAAAAACTTAGGAAAAATAAATCCTAGTTGTGTGTGAAGTAACTCCAGCATGGCCCAATGCGAAATGTATGTTCAACATCATCCCACAAACCAATCAGGTACTCAAGTAATAAAACCTCTTTCCTCATATTTTGGAGTTTAAAGTACTCGAGTAGACTACAATTTCACAAAGCTACCCTTGCTTGAGGGATTTGTAAATCAGAAATGTCATCGAACTCGTGTTCGTGTTCTTTCCACTCTATCATGGCTATATGATCAGTGAAATTTGCAAATACAATAAATTAAACATCTTTAGTCAAATTTTTTTGGCAGAAAATTGTGTCTTTTTAGCTCAAAATGCAATTTGTTTTTTGGTTCTGCACCAACGCTCCCTTAAGTTTGCCCACAGAGTGCTAGCGCTCCCTAGGCATGTGCACCAGTGCGCTGATATTTTGATTGATGCTCCCCTCATCCCATTGAGGGAGTGTCGATCTAGTTCGATGCCTAGGGCTTCCCAAGGACCAAAAACACCCTAAATATAAGATAAAACACAAAATTAAATCGTAAAAAATGATTGGAAAGGCAAGGTGACCAACCTAGTCCAGACGAAACCGAAAAATGGTCGACTGCAGCTCCCGTACTCACAACTCGAAAATCGCCCTCCAAAGGTGAAAATTCCAAAGCTAGAAGAATTTGGTAAAAATCAATTGGAAAATGAAATTCTTAACCTATTTTACTATTTGATAGGGTTGATTTTTGCTATTTCTCACTAATATAAAGTTTGTTTTTGGGTTTTTTAATCTTTTTGAGGAGTCACTAATGCTTTGGGCCCAAAACTGTCTATATTTGTAGGTTTTTAAGCAGTATCTTTTTCGACAACCTTGTGACATTGACGAGCATAATATTTGTTCTTTCTTGCACTCGAAAAAACATGAGAATGTAACCGAGTAGACTTTTATCACTTTTTCAGACTCGTAAAGGTTACAGGAAAAAGGAACCCCTTGGAGTCATATTTAATCTCTTTTCAGACTCTCTAAATATGAAAAGATCACCTAGTGATATTGCTTCTTTTCACAATCGTTTAAAAGGTTTTGAAAGGGCGTCTCCCGAGTAGCAGTTTATCTCTTTTTCGGACTTCAAAGACTAAAATTATGAAAAAGGACAACCCTGGATTCGCCTTTAAGTTATTTTCAGACTCTCTAAACATGAAAAACCAACGAGTTTTCCTTCTATGGACTCGCTAAAATCACACATTGAAGGGCCCATATGGGACTGAACCCTTACTTCTTCCAGTTCGTTCAACAAAGGAAGAGGGACTTACCAAAGGTGAGTTATATTGAGCAAGTGTTATCCTCCTCGAGCTTGTAAAAACAAAAAGAGGTACTTGTCTATCTGGATGGGGGAAAAATTGAAGGAAGTAAGTCAAGTTATCTTTTAGAATTGTCACGAGTCACTCTTGTAGTCGCCCTTGAACACGACACTTGTTTCCACCTGCATTTTGAACACTTGGATAATCCGATAAACCTCTGCACTGAACCAATCCTATGATCCTTTCCACTCCTTTGGGTCACTCGACAAATGTCACAGTGTCCGCTACATTATGTTTCAACACACGTTACGTTTATGCTGCCAAATCATGTTGTGCCTCAATGTTCAAGGAAAGTATCCACCTTGAGAGTCAACCATCACGAATTTCTAGTTTCAATACCCGTATCAGTCCATACTCATTTGATTCACCATCTTACATCTCTTAACTATGACAGTTTCATGTCGATGATGGGGGATACATCAAGGCCCTCCTTCGACGAGTCTTTTCCTGCTGACTTCAACACATCATCCGAGAATTAGACTTAGAAACCAATTAGTACCTTGGGACCTGCATGCCTCAATGGCAGTCCTCCTCGCCTCCGAAAATAGGATTACATCATTGACCTCTGATTAGATGATTCCATGAATGTTCGACTTAAGCTCATTTATTCACATTCGTTGGATTGTACTAGGGTACCTTGGGAGTCATTGATATCATTGGTGATTTCCTTCGCGCTTGTTAACGATTTACCTTAATGACCGATAATCAAGTGGTTTCTACCATGTTCTACATCAACACATCCATTCACATGGCTCTATTCGTACCACATCGAGATTGGGACGAAGACCCTGGGTTGAACATTCACTCTATTATATGCTTTTCCCAGGATGCGAAGGAGATCATTTGATCATGCATGAATTGTCGCAACCATGAGAAATACACAGTGGAGCTACGAGATGACAAAACATAGCCATGGACCAATACAATGTGGATCTATGTGACAATATATATATATATATACACAGTGGAGCTACG
>SNQJ01S0002664.1:266719-277032 GCA_010110895.2 Picea sitchensis
GTATGCTTTTATTTTATTTTTATTTATTTTTATAAAATTTTATGATTCAATTTTGTTTTTCTTTAAATTTTTATGCCGAAGGTATATATATTGATAGGTTTTGTTGAAAACCTGTCAACTGGTTGATAGGTTTTCCCAAACAACCTTTTCAAAACAACCATCCTTATCATATTTGTCCCGTACACTGCTCAAGACAAGACATGTGAAAGGTGGAGGTGACCATTTCGTCCTTTGAGTAGATGGATGCAGGTCAAGTTGCACTGCAAGATCAACCCCACATGCAAAGAGATAAATCTAGATGCAGAATTAAGAGTGGGCTCCCGGTCAAATATTGTTGTTTTAATTGTTATTTTTATTTGGGATGCCCAGTCAGGTACAAGATTCATTTATGGTGCCTTCTATCTGGATGCCCGACGAGGGCCAATGAGCATGGGGAGGAGCTTCTCATACAGCCATGACCTTCTGGGATTGCTGCTGGCGACATGAGAGAAGGGGTCCATGCAGTTCACAACACAGGAGTTGATGGACCAATGGAAGACCTTTTTCTTTGCAGGTCAGGACACTGCGTGCACTCTGCTTACATGGAAAACCATGTTGCTGGCACTCTATCCGGATTGGCAGCAACGAGCTCGTGACGAAGTCCTCAGAATCTGCAATGACAATTTACTTGATATCAATTCTCTTCAAAATCTAAAAATTGTAAAATATATATTATTGTTTTGAATAATTGACAGATTTATTTTAACTCGGTTAAAATAATAAACACATAAATTTATTTAGAGAAATTTAAACACAAATTTTTAAATTTTTTAAGGTTAAAATTAATATAATTAATTTATTTTGTTATAATATTTAATTAAATATAAAAATATATATAATCATTAAATTGATATAATTAATTAATTTTCTTATCATATATTTTTATTTTTAATTAAATACAAAAAAATAATACAATCCTTTAAAGAATGTTTGCACTTCAAAATAGAATCACAATAATAAAACAATTGAATCATAATAATAATTTCATCATTTTTTCATTTAAAAATATAAGAGAAACTAATAAATAAATAAAAAAATACCTACCTTATTTTAGATTCAATTATTTTAAAGTTTGTAATATTCTTATTATAAAAATGAAATACTGCAAATTCTGAAATGCTAGAGACTACTTTTTCAATGTTGAAATGATAAGAGACTACTTTTTCAATGTTACAAGTGGAGTCAACATTGATGGAGATGGAAGAGTTTTCCCATAGTATTGGTTTTGGTAGCTTCTTTTGTTTGTTTTACATCTACTTTTGTTTTTTTTATAATCTTTTTTTTTTCTTCTTTTGACATTGCATTTGTTTCTTTTTATATATGTTTTTCACTCCATGTCTTTGGTTTCTAAATTGGATTGTTTTTATAAATTTTTTTTATGCATATTACTTACTCCATGTTTTTGGTTTCTAAATTGTATTGATTATATTTTTATGATCATTGTTATAAAAAATTATATAAAATTGGTATTCATCATATAAAATCCCAGATTCAATATCTTATAAACAATGGATCTTCGTTATTATCACTTTATACAATTCATTCTTCTTTACAAGTTAAAACTCTAAACAAATAATAATAAAAAATAATTTTAATGAATAAAAAAATAAAAATGAAATCTAAAATAGTGGATCTTTTATATGAAGATATACTAACCTTGTATAAGTCCTTCCCAGAGACTCTTAAACTTGTCATTCAATCTCGACGACCGTCACACGATCTACATTGGCAATCGATGGGGCAACTTCCACCATTCATACCATGGAGCGCGATCACATATCAAATCAGGCATAGACATAGAACTGTCGGTTGCAGCGACTACCGGTCTATTTACTGGAATCTATCGGGTGTTTCGGGGGTTCTTGGTTCCTTGAAAACCCTCTCTTTGTTGAAATTGGTAAATTGTTGTGCTGTCTGAGAAAATTGATATTGGGCTTTGGAGTTTCATGCTTTGTACTTTTCTTTCTATAGTTGAACCTGCAGGTGTTATGCTTCATCCACATACAGAGAATTGTTAATTGATAAGCCAAAAAACCATAGGTATGCCCATATTTTTCAATTTCTGAGTGAAATTACCTGATCCATATCCAAAATCCGTTTTCATCCTCATCTTCATCTCCCTTTTCTTTTTTCATGTGAAGTAGACTCTTGTAATGCTGCTGCAATCTTTGTTGTTGCATCAAAAGTTTCTCCTGGATTTTCGTTAATCCTTCTTTAGCATGCATGAGATTGTAATAAAGAAACATGACAAGCAGGGATGATTTTAAGGATGGAAATTTATTTCAAAATGTAGAAACCTTGGCGAATCTTAGTAATCCTTCATATGCCAACTATAAATGTTTGGTGATATTTTTGTAAAAATATTCAAATTTCTAAGGATTCTATATAGTTTGTATAAAATTTTGGCGATTTTTAAGGTAAAATAATTTTATCCTATAGAATTTGGGCGAATCATTTTTAGAATAGTGAATCTTTTTTTTGGAAAAACCATGGAAAATTAGCCCATGAGCGAAATTTAGCCGCTAAAATAATCCCTAAAATTTGACAAGCCCTTATTGTATCATGTTCTTGTCCTAATGGATAAACACCCCCAGGACTCGAACCCACGACATTCCTCCCACTACAAACAACAATGCCAATGCTGCTAGCATCCCCTTGAAAACCAATGGGAACTTGTTGTTGTTGCCTGTTATCCCAGAACAATTGTTGAATTGACACAACATGATAAGGAATACCCATATTAGAAGCATTATACAAAGGCACAACTAGATTCACAGAAATCGAACAGGCACCTATCATGGGTGAAACATACGGTCATGCATCTATGTGGTAAAAATAACACTTCACTGGTTTGCAAGAGAAACACATTTTCTCAGAACAAAACCATCTTAGAATACTGAGAGTTATTTTATTCCATATACGGGGTTAGCCAAGTCATGCTAAGATGTTGGAGGAAACATTTACAAACTCTCTGAGAATATGGACGACACCTGGAGGAGCGATCTTTCACAATAGCATCATATGGAAGTCATTGTATTCTCTGGAACTAGAAAAACGATTGGCAATAGAGAACATTGCCAACTAAAACCTTGAATAATTGATGAGAAATTGGAATTGTTTCTGCAATGCACGTAGAGAAAGAGTGTCATGCTAGGTGTAGCAAGTTTTGTGCATGAAAGTCACGTGCCATGAGGACAATTTAAAGTTGTTTATTTAAAGCACTTTTGTCAATAAAAACTATTGGAAAGGTGTTTAGATTGTTTGAAATGGGTTTAGAATGGTTTTGTTCACAAAGAGAAGTCATCCAAGCCGATCAAAGAACTCAAATGACCATATTAGCCGATGTAACCATTTCTAAAATACTGGATCAACGCCTTTCCAGAGGGAGTAAAACCTCTAGGACAATGGAAATTACTAATGGCCGAGATTTTAGAATGCATCGATGATAGGAAATGATTGTTGTTTGTTTTTTTACTTATGTTTCTAAATTACTTAGCATTTATAATTTCTCTCAAAACATTTAAACTAAGTTAAACATAAATTATCGTAAACTATTTTTATTTATTTTACTGATTCTAATCAAACTTCTCCATAACCTAAGATTTGATGAATGTTCAAGATGAGGAATGTTTTTCCTTGTGATTAATCAAGGAACACGATTTTCGTTTCTGTTAGTTTTTTTGAGAAGGTCAATCCATTTGATTCAGAGACTCTATACATTGACCATGGATAGTTTTCCTCGACGATGTCAATCTATTCCATTCGAGATTCGATACAATGACTCTGGACATTGCCAACTATTGTATTTATTGTAGTTGTATTACATTACATAACTTCACTTATTATCTACATTTTGAAATGAAACATCAAAGATATTAAGTGAAAAGGTAAAAATTACGGAGATGGAATTATTGGTTTTGTTTTCTCTGGAAGGATCAATTCATTCCATTCATAGATTTCATTACATAAACTATGGACATATGCCAACTACTTTATTCATTATAGTTGTACTACAGTACAAAACTATACTTAGCATATTATCTCGATTTTGAAATGAAACATCTAATGTATAATGTGAAAAGTAAAAATTAAGGATATGGATTAACGCCCAAAGAGTAAGGAAGAAGTCTGATGGCCATCTAATATATAAATCAATAGAGGCGAAGGATGTTCATCGTGTAGATTTTCTATTTAGAATTGGACTAAATAGAGGCTGAACTATTGTCCATTGGTATCGAGGAATACCTAAGGCATTAGACAGGGAAAGGTAAGGACAGACTACCAGTGTAGATGGACAGGCAGTTAGGTGGAAAGAGGATATGTGGTAAGTCAACAATATAACTAGGTCAATGGGCAGACTGAAATCCTAAATGAGTAATCTTTAATTGTTTTAATCTCTCATTCACGATTCCATAAAAACACTATGCATGATATTCATGTGTTCTTGACTTTGATATGTAAAACACAATTTAATAATTTAAATATTAATACGATAGAATAGAATTACGAATTTTAATTTTAATATTTAAAATTATATATAAGTTATTTTGTTTTCTATATAATTTAATATTTAATAAATTCATATATTATGTTAATATTTACTTATTTAATAAATTTATTTTAAAAATAGCCTTTTATTTTGTTTTTCTAAAGTATCTTTGAAATTGTAACATACGAGTCCGTAGTCATAGACCAACTATATTCCTAATTAAAAATACTACGATGCGTTATACCAATCATGATTATGAGAATGACAACTCACTTTTCCAGGATAAAGAGTCATTAGAGCATTCAAGAAACATGACCCAAGTACGAATAATTTCCCGGACTTTAGTAACCCGAGTAATAACTGCGTTGTTAATGATGTTTCCATATCCTTTTAAAGAAGAGCAACATTAAGCGATATTTTTAATAATATTTTGGATGTGATGTTCATTTTTCAAAATTCATATTATTTTTTAAAAGTAATTGTTTTAAATATTTATTAAAATTTGATTTTTTCAATAATTTTAAAAATATCATTATGAACATGTATATGTATTTGTTTTGGTGAAAATAAAGTATTGTATACAAGGAATTCATCCATAAAAAATCACAATTTTGATACTGAAATTTTGAAATTTAATTGATTTTCATATTACAAATCAATTTGTTAACGCCCATTTTCATTAAAATAACAATTTCAACACTTTAAATTTGAAATTTAAAAACTTCCACTAAAGTAAATAGAATAAAAAAACATTCCAAAAGATAGCTTTATTTGCTACATACAAAATTAAACTTAGCTTATAGTCTAAGTGTTATCATTGCACCATTAATATTTACTTTCTTCAAGTGGCAAGTTATGCTTTTGTGGATTACACATTTGTGCAAGGGAGTCCTTTAATGCTAAGGATGGTGATTTTCTTACGAGAATAAATGATTTCATGATTTTAGCATTTCTCCCCAAAGGGGAGGATTTCATAGTTTTCAAGCATATTCACAAGTCTTTTATAGTAGGATTTCATAGCTCTCAAGCATATTCACAAGGTGTGTCTTTTATATTAGATGAGATCCCAATGGAGGTGTTTATTGCCTATGGAGGCAAGGATGGGGATTGCTTAATAGAAAGGATGGTTTTATAGTTCTAACATGTTTTTCCAAAAAAGTGAATTCATAGATGTGTTGTGTCTTTACAAAGTGGGCCATTTATAGTAGATAGGGTTAAGGATGGGGCATTATTATAGATGGGATTAATAATGTGAAGGATCAATGTTTCCTTATTGTTATAGGACCAAAAATATAAAGATATTTATCTAACATAATTATTTTATCACTTTGATACATCTTTGTAAATGGCATTTATTTTGAACAGGACCACAAGTAGAATTAAATTTCACTTAAAAAAGTCTCGGGAATTACACCCTAAATGAAGATCGTGACAACCAAAATATTCTAAATAATTTATCATATATTATTATTATAATTATGACTATAACTATTATTAAACAATATTTTTATATTTCATTCAATTCAAAATGGTTTCTCCTTGTGAAATTCGAACCTTCTTCATGCTACCACTCTAAAGTTTAATCTTTTATTTTGTTTTCTTAATAAATTATTATTAAGAATAGTTATTATATATAGGTTCACTTATAAGAATAACATTCACTTACACTTTATCACACAACAACTTTAAGTTAAATTAAAATTAAATTGAAGTGATATCCAACTGACAACTTTATAAGTATTTATATTAATTAAATTTGGTCTCAATGGATGAGAACTATCATCATTAACCCCAGATGGAATGACATCTGCCATGTCACGAGTGATCCACAACAAACGACCCTTCCTCGATCACCTCATTTGGCGCCTTGACGACGTTCATTTACTCTCGACTAGCCCCCTCCAGCAATCGTCCCTGCAACTGGCCTCCACCATGACTGTCACTCATATGAAATTAATGGATCTCTAGATCCTTCCATGTCTTAAGACCATCGTATTCACTAGGAAGACACCTTACCTTGTTATTCATCTAGCTCTGCATGCTCTCTGGTTTTTCTACCTTCGCTCACCACTCTTACCTTGCTACAGGTTTCTCTTCACAGTAGTGAGGGTCCCCTTCACCTTAGTCATCCTCAACCTTCATCTCTACTGGTTCTTACTCATTCCTAGAGAGTGCACTATATCCCTTCAAGCTGGCTCTCACTCTTTTCTACGCGGTCGAACCCCTTACACTCGTTTTTGACCTGGTCCGTGTTGTGTTTGTCCTTTCCACTCCCGAATGGCTAATCACTTCTCCTCCCCTCTAATCGAAGCTGAAGATTGCAAGCCCACCTCCACTCTTGTGATCACTTCCGCCACTTCCACCCATATCCCCAACCCAAAAGAAACCTCTAGCTCTATTCCTTCACCCTCTCCTCACTCATTTTTAATGCCCCCCAAGTGGTCGGAATCATCCAGGCATGCCTTCTTCTACAACTCTACCGACAAGTAATCTATCATGAATTGTTATTTTATTTTTTTGTAGCTTCTATCTAACTTATCAAATTACAAATACATCTTTGTTGGTATATTCATAGGCCCAAAATATTCTAGTACAGTCTAAAATATGTAACTATGCCAACTAGGAGTAGTCACACCATGACTTTATGGAACTTTTATAACTGGTGGTGGGGTCGGTTTCCTTCTATGGCAGCCTCACACCAGTCTTTGGAACATATTATGTAATTTTTGTTCATAAAAGGTAATACAAACAACTAGCTCACAAAAAATATATATATCATCATTATCATATTAATAATTAATATCATAATATACACTTAGTTATAAGTATATGTAACTATTAAAATTATGAAAATAACTATATTTATTTAGATTAGTCAAATAATTAGTATATTATTATTAAAACTTTTATCCATGGCAAGATACAAGACCAAAACATATTACTTTCAAATTATTTTATCTTATACTTGTTTTTAAAATAAAATCATAACTTAAAGATCATACAATTAATTATAGAATTTACCCTAGAATATATATCAATTTTTCACCAATTAGAAAGTTATTGTAAGAGGTCATCATCAAAATAGTGAACCAACTTAAAATAAGGTCATTTTAATTTCAATATCTTTATGATTTCAATTAACAACATTAATATGTCAAATCCCACTAGCTTGATTGGTTTAGAAGGGTTTTGTTTGTAGGGCGACCCAAGGTCAAAACTCATTCCAATAAATCCAACTAGCTATGGTTGGTGCACCCAGGGTGATTTTGACAGCTTAGATGCCCCTGCGTTTCTTTACTTCGGCATTCCCATTCGCTCGCTTAGGGGGTATGCTAGTTTAATATAATGTTTTAGTTTAAGATTTTTACAATTTTTTTTTTGAATTTTATATTTTTTTAAATATATTTTTTAATTTCGCTTCTTTTTTTAGTTTTTTTTTTACAATTTTTTTTCACTTTTTTTTTCCAGTTTTTTTTTGACCTTTTTTTAATGTTTTTATTTTATTTTATTTTATATAATTTAGGTTTAGAATATATTTTTTTGAATGTGTTTTTCGCGTTGTGAAGATTTTTTCCTTTATATTTATTTATTTTTCAATGTAAATTTAAGAAGAAAAAAAATGTTAGTAAACAAATTTTTAAGTGACCATATTTTATCCAATTTTGGGTTTTTTTTTTTTGCATAGGGATCTATTGTCAAAACCACGGTTTCAATTAGGTTTAAATAAGCCATAATTTTAACGTTTAGATTTATTATTATTATTTTTTGCTTAAGTTATCGTCACTTTTTTTATTTAGGTGGTAATTTTAAGGTTTTTCTAAGCTATTGTATGAGTTTTGAAGGTCATGCTTGAAAATGTTGTAATTTTGACCCCGTTTGAAAAAATGGTGCTACCGGTAGCACCACTTTTTGATTTGGGGTTGATTTTCATGTTGTTTATGCAAAAATATGAGTTTTTTGGGCTAGAGTTCTTGTTTTGAGGTCACAATTCTCGTTAAGTTGGTAATATTGTTTTAGACGAGCCCTCTTTAATGAGGCCACATTACATTTATTCAAAACTAACTACTATAATGGGCCTTATTTAATAATATCAAACATAGTGGACCTAGTCCACCTTACATTGAATGAACTCCATTATTATTACCTTAATGGTCCATTTTCCCCCCTATTGCACCCCTAGGTAGGATCCCAACACTCCACCCCCTTATAAAATTGTTGTCATCAATGCTTGTTGTGAGAAGGTACAACCATAAATTGGGGTCCCATGGATGAGTGTTGACTACAATGTTGACGTAGGTTAGGGAACTAAGATCCCATGTAGAAGTGCAAACCAACATGCTGAAGTAATCCAAGAATCTCCACCATAAGTGTGGGTCCCATGTACGAGTGCTAATCACAATGCTAAAGTAACCAAAGTCCCATGTGAAAGTAATGTTGGGAATGAGTTATATTCTTTGCTTGGTTAGCATCATGTGCTATCTATTATGTTGGGGGTTTAGGGGTAGAGCCCTCGGGAAAAAAATTAGGCTATTTTTGGTTTGTTTTTGGTATGTTCTGGTGTTTTATGGCCAATGGTTTTTCAGCCCATTGCAGTCTAATTCCAATTAAGGAATTAAGGTTGTAATCTAATCCGGGTTAATGGATTACTGTTTTGGATGCTGCATAATCCTATATAGTGTATTGTAAATGGTGAAGTTAATACATTGATAAATAGAAGTGCAACTCTAAGGTTTGCTAATTTTTTTGGTTAAGTGTTTACACGGTAAATCTCTGACTACTTTCTGTGAATGCTATTGTTGTTCTTTTTTTAATAAAGAGTCAATATGCATTATTTTTTTGTAAAGGTTTAAAACTTATAGTTGGTATCAAAGTGATATTGTTGGCTTTAGGGGGGTGCCTTTGTTGTTAAGGTTTCAACTCATTTTGATAGAGCAAGTTTATCTTGGGTTTATGATAAACTTGGTTTTAGTGGGAGATCTACAATGGTGATTCCTATGCTAAAAGAGAATGGTGAGCAGTTCTAAAGTTGAGATTGAAAATTTTAATGGGAAAATATTTGGGCCATGGAAGTTCAAGATGGAGGACCTTCTTGTAAACAAATAATAGTGGGTCACTGTGGATTTTGGTATTGCACCTATAGGTATGTCAGTGGAATACTGAACGAAGTTGGATATGAAGGAAAATAGTACAATTTGGTTGTGTCTTTCAATTCAATGTTACTGAATGTCTTAGGAGAAGCTACAACCAATGCATTATGGAATAAGTCAGGGACTTTGTGTTAGTCTAATTCCCTGATAAACAAACGTTTTCTTTGAAATAAGCTATACCTTCTAAGGATGAATGATGGAGACTTTGTGACATAGCATCTAAATTCCTTTAATATCGTGGTAATTCAATTGTTGTATGTTGATATTAAAATTTATGATGAAGATAAGTGCATTACTTTACTATGTTCTTTTCCAGATTCATGGGATGGTTTGGTTGTAGTTATTGGGAGTAATGTAACCACATTAAAGTTTCATGATGTGGTTTCAACCTTGCGATAAGAATAAATGAGGTGAAAAACTGATGCAGGAGCATCGCAAGGGCGTGCAAGCATAGCTAGCAGCGAGACAACGCGGAGATAAGAGACAGCTGGAAAAGCACCGAGCACATTTTTTGAAAATGTTTTGAAATATTAATGAACTCATTAAGTGGAGGCATGCTTGTATTATTGTAAAAGGACCTTGAGTGATCCGCTCTCGTCCATAGTAGATAGGAGCCTTTATGTGTAATGAATGTAGGT
>SNQJ01S0002665.1:0-56448 GCA_010110895.2 Picea sitchensis
GAGAGAGAGTGTGAGAGAGAGAGAGAGAGGTGCATCTTTGGGAGATGATATTTTGTATTATCTTAAGTTATCTCTTGGCATTGTATTGGCTATCTATAATAAGGAAGTTTTGTTGGGTTTTCTTCTCCTAGAAGGTTTCCTAGGATAAATGTTGTGTCTCTTGTGATTGTGTATTTCTCAATGATCTTTTCTTATGTTGCTATTATCTATTGAAATGAAAAGATCTATAATAATGGCTTAAACATTAACACATGTTGGACATTCATAAGTATGATCGCCCGTATGAATTTCTTGATATGATCTTCAGGCAATCCTGAAGTTTCGGGGTCAAATTTAGGAAGTAACTTCTCTGGATGTTGGGGAAGGTTATGAACTGGTCCAGGGAGGGCCAAAGTGTCTCTTGCCAACCATATTTGATTGTTCAGAGGTGGGTTCCCCCTTTCATCATTATGGTTAGTGTTGCCTTCCATATATTCAGACTCTGAGTTAAACTCCTCCTCGTCCAAAAAATCATCTAGTTCAGAGACGTCGTCAGCTAGCGTTTCAGGTATCAAATAAAGAGGATCTTGGATTTCGATGATTGTGAAATATATTAATTCTTCTATTGAGTGCACGAAAACCTCATCGACAGTACTAACCACTAGTTTTCTTTGTTGTTTTCTTCGAGGGAGTATGGGAGCTAAGGACAACACACTAATCTGTCAGGCGTAGGTTCTTGTGATTCTTCTGAATTGATTTACCTCCTTGTGAGGAAGAGCGTAAGGTATTTCAGGGTGAAAATGTTCTTCCTCGGGTTGGGGTGAGTTACTCATTTCATGAGTAATCAACATGTGTGGGTTTTATTGGGAATGACTAGCCATGCATGTGGGTTGTTTTGAATCTATAGGCTGTTTGAAATACTCTATAGAATATTTATCCAGCCATTCATTCTCAGGCCCTCCTTCTAGCGCCAATTTTGTTGATGGGTCCTAAGTCCCTTGATTTAACAGAAGGAACCAACCTGCCACCGAGGCCAAATTAGACTTTGCAGCGTTTAATAGTGGAATGGTTCTCCAGATCTTGCGATCCAGCCAAATTATCGATGGGATTTACATTTTCTTGTGAAGGCTCTTACTTCAGTTTGGACTATTCTCTTTTGTATTTTCTCTTGGGTGGAACCAATATGAGATGTAATCCGGTATAAACCAACTTGGTAACAAACATGATTAAGTTTTAAACTACTGGGGAAGAGGATAAGCTTGGGATAACCCGTTGCTCAAGCATGCAAATGACAATTTTATACCACAAGCCTAGTACTAATACATTAACCATGTGAGCTTCCAATTACTATCTGAGATACTAATTACCAGAAATAAAACACATTTGCAATAAGATAGTGGAAAGCAAATAATTCATCTACCATAATCATTCATCACATATTAACACAATGATTCATCTTCATCATTAAAGCAAAGAACATAAAAAAATTGCACTAAATAATTGACAACAAAATTAATTGCTCTTACTCATTACAACATCATTCATGAAACAAGATAGGAAATAGTTCTTCTACACGTCCAATCACACATGCAGTTGATGAAAATAACTTGTCTCTGGTCCAAAAGGACTTCTCTATTAATGGTAGCTTGGAAATAATTCTTAACAAAACCAAAACATAATAGTTTCTTGCAACAACCATCGACCCTTAAATAATTGGTCGATGTTTATATTTATAACATAAAATTCCACTCAATATAACGGCTAAGTGTAGTTTGAAAAAAACAAAATTTGCCATGTAGCATCCTCTTCTAACAGTTTCTTTATTATTCAACTCGAGATATCACTTGAAAGGGTGAATTTCCTCATACTTAACCAACTGAGAAAAAAATCCTCACAAGTTTGGGCCCATGGAAATCTGTGCTTCTCCATTGGAGCTGCGTAAATTCCTCTGATCTCCATCGCATGCGTTCGATACTTCACTAGTCTAGTGTTTAACTGTTGTAGCACGATCTGAGCCTTCATCGGATGTTCCATAAATATTTGCACTTGTCCTGGCGTTGTATTGGTCACCTTGGATAGCTCTTCGACCCATAGTTAATCCTACTTGGCATGCGATCCGACTATGTCACACAAGTCGATGAAGTTGTCGGGGGTGCCGAGCTCGAGGAGTCCGATATCCTTCATCGCTTTGTTGATTTTTGGACTTGTTTTTTCCTGGATTCCTGGGTGAATTCATGTAGCCAATGTTTCTCAGTATTTAGAGATATATTTCCTTCACTTGGGATTAAAATCATTTTTTAGAAATTGCATACAAAACAATACTCGACAAAAATGTATAAAAAATATGAGTGGGAAGAAAAAAAGATTGATACATACCTGTAAATCTTGCTAAGCATGGTTGTTTGATACTTATGTGATCTTTGCAACCTTTTGGATTACCTGTACCGTCTTTGTTAGTGCCACCATTTTCTTCAGTTGGGGTGAGTTACATACGTGCGCCATAGCATGGTAGATCGGGTACGGAAAACATGAGAGTCAAAGTCATTCCAGTGGATGGTTGGCCCTTGGGGTAGGGAAAGGATGTTAGAGCCTAACATGTGCCAAAAGTATGAGCAAGTTCTCAGAATATCGTATACTCTTATGAGTGAATTCGTTAAATGCTTCCGATCAAGGAAGATTGCTCTCACAAGAGTTACATCAGCAAGTGCGTCGACCATCATCAACTCATTATGGAGGCTAGGGAAAATGAAAGGAATCAAGATGATCGTACCACACATCCTCCATAATTCCTATTGGTTGCATCTCGCATGCCCTAGGTCATACCCGTCAAGCAGATGTGGCACAATAATTCTTTGAAATGTCATATCGCGAGGCATTCAGTGTCCCCTGGCACGTTTCGGCTTGTTTCCCCACTTCGTTATAAATTCTAGATGTCCTGTAAGAGTTCTATTCATTTCCTTGAGCTTATGCACTAGTGGAGATTCGTCTTGTGAGCCCAATTTGATCAATCTCTCTGTTTTGGTCTTTTGTCCAGTCACGAACGTCTAAGAAAATACACTTTCATGCGATGGGATCTCCTCAAAATGTGAGGTGATATCTGTGGGGCAATCAGAGCGCCAGGCTTGAGCCCCAACATCCATGGGACTCATTCTTATAAGCAACGAGTATTCCTCAGGTTCCAAAGGAAAAAATATGACCTTTGTGCGGAATCTATAGTGTCGCTCCGAGCGGAAGCTATAGTGTCACTCCGTGTGGATACTACGCCGGAAGGATGCAGGTTGGAGAACATGCTCCCTCCTCAGCAGATATCATGGAGGAGAGAGAGGCCTCAGAAAAAAAAGGAAGCTGGTGAACACCAAAACCTAGTCAAACTGTGTGCATGATCAGCTGCCGAAGAGTCCTTAATGCATGTTATTCGGCTCGAACCGGTCGAAACCGCAAGTTGGGGAAGTGGGAACAAAACAAGAAGGATGGAAAGTTGGGGTTCTAATGTTAGAGATCCTAACTAGCAAATGGAGCAGGAACAACTTTCCATAACTGAACTTTACTAGGAGGATAGAGAATTATAACGGTAGTTGGCGGAAAATAACCCTGAGGTGTCAGCACTGCAAGGTCGTGAAGGTAATGTAACCTGGCTTAAAAGAAAAATTCAGGGAAAAAAAGATATGATCGTGCAACTACGCGAAGCTCAAAGTGTATCGGAATAACAAAACATGAAAACACCCCAAGGAGTGCAGAGCAGCCTGAGAGAAAATCCGTGCATAGAAAAGACATGAATGGCAGACACTGTTTTGTTTTCTTGGATGTGACACATATGTTTTTGATAAATTTCCCTATTTGTTGTGAAAATTTTCACGTCCTCAATGTGACTGGGTCGGTTCGCCAAAAGGTGTTTGTAGTGTTTATTGTATGTAACCTTAACTCGAATGGAATCTTAATATATAAAACTTCAAAAATTTGTCGAAAGGGTTCAAGTCATAGAAATTGAATGCATCATTTCCCTCTTTGTGCATAAAACTATGTTCTTGTCTTAGCTTCTTGTAAATTAACCTTGATTTTATAAGTAGCATAGATCTGAGTTGCTTTGTATTTTTCTTGATATTTCCCTAACAAAAAATCCCAACGCCGATTGATGTTGACGTGGCGTCACTGACTCAGGACTCATTAAATAAAACTTGGAAATCAGTTCGTGGGTAATGGTCGGACTTGGGACTTTGCTTAAGTCGAACACACTAAAATGAGCTTAAAATTGTGACTCCCGATGTCGGGTGAGTATCAGGGATCGACCTTCGAGAATAAAACTAGTGCGCAGTTTCTTCGTGGGTTATCATCCTTTGAATCTCCCAATACCGAAAACGTTTTGGAAGTCGACGATTATTATTTCATTTTAGTTCAACACTTATTTTTTTAACCTTTTGCCGATACCAAGAGAATCGGTCATCGACGATATCATTGGTCAAGTTCATTCGCGAAATAAAATGCCTATTCGCTAACGCCGATGAGGATCGATAGTTGACGACTACGATGTTCCTGATTGATTTTCTTGCTCCTGTAATTCTTTCCTATGACGGGTCCGTGAACACGTTGTGAAAAGTTTTGGTTGTCGATTCTTTAGTTCTTTAAGTTATATATTTCTCGCATGTTTAAGCAAGCTTTTAAAGACTTAGTGAGAATAAAAAATGATAAGCAAAGGACACATTTTTTTATATTAGACAATGCCAAAAGATCAAGTGGTACGCAAAAAGGTGAAATTTGATGTAGAGTTTTTAGGGTGTGTTGAGTGCTCAACAAATAGAGATTCCTTGGGAGAAAGTAGAATATCTGTCCTTCCTTCATGCTCATCTTCTACGAAGGCTGGGGGAGAATCTTTCCTAGTTTTAAATCAGAGCCTCTTTTACCCTTGCAATTTGAAATTCTTTGGTTGATTCTTCTGGGTCTGCTCATAGAGTTTTAACCTTTATTCCTCCTTATTTTCCTATAACCCTGACTCATGCCCCCTTTTTATGAAAGTCTAGAAAAGCATTCACTGGCATGAATCCCTTAGTTACCTTTAATCACTCTCTTTGGTGTTGCTCCAATGCCAGTGAGTGTCCATAGCCCCAACGGATTCACCCCAACATCATAGACCTTGCTCCACTTCCAGTGAGTGCCGATAGCCCCAACGAAGATATCTGAATACCCTCTCCTACTGTTCACCCTTTTGATAATATCAAGTTTACTCCAACATGATGCCCCGAGTGAGTGGGAGAGGATGATGTTTGTTTATTTTGCAAAGTGAGATAGTCAAGGTGAATCTTTACTAGCTTTGTGTTCAGGGTTCATGTAGTCCTTTCCATATTTACTTCTTTTCCTTAAGGTCTTACCAGGCCACTAAGCATACCCTTCTGACATTTCTATGAAGTTGTTCATTTTCACTGGTCAAATAGAGGACCCCTCAAAGAAACCACAAGTTCCTTGATGCTTCTTGTGTTGTATGTGAGCAATGAGTTCGGAACAAAGTTCACTATGTCACATGAATTAAGTTCAACCACTGTCTTTCTAAACACTACTTTCAAAATCACTGAAATCCATAAAGAAAAAGAAAACAAAAATGTATTTCGCAATCATGAAAACACTAAAACAAGAGATTTTTTTTTTTTAATGGAAATATTGTTTGAAGGCTTGGCCATTTACTGGGAGGGCGTCAAGTTCCCCCCTTAGATTCTGTAACCGATAAGTTCCCACCCCAATATTCTTAGGCACCTGAAAAGGTCCAAGCCACAGATTCTGAAACTTAGAATGCTTCTCTTTTGGCTCATTTTCTTTGTCCCATTTTAGGACTAAGTCTCCTACTTCAAAAAATTTCTCTTTAGCCTTATGCTTATCAAACCATATTTTCACTATCTGTTGGTGAGATAGAAACTTTGAATGAGACTTTTCTCTCTCTTCTTCGAGCATGAGAAGAGTATCAATTCTTTGTTGTATGATCGATGAGGGTTCCCTATTGGAATCTTGGGCTAGTTTAAGAGATGGAAGATAAAGCCCATTTGGGAGAATGGCTTCTTGTTCCTAAATCGGGAAGTACGGGGAATTTCCTATAGCTTCCTTGGGTGTGAACCTATCGGCCCACAGAGCGTTATGGAGTAGATTATTCCAATTCCTTTGGTTATATGCAACCATCATTTTTAATATTCTCACTAGGTTCTTATTGGTTGATTCTGCCACCTCGTTTCCCTGTGGATAATAATTTACAGAGTACCTAATTATGATTCCTTTGTCTAGAGAAAACTTTTTCAATAGGGTGGAAGAAAAATAAGCCGCATTATCAAAAACTAAAACAGAGGGGACACAAAACCTTGTGATCAACTATTGTTCTATGAATTGGATCACCACCTTCTCATTTACATGAGTCAGAGGGACGACCTCTGCCAACTTTGTGAAATAATCGGTGGCAGTCAGTATATACTTGTGTTGTTTCGAGGAACTAGGTGTAATTTAGCCTATGATATCCAACCCCCATTGCTCAAAAGGCCTAGAGATAGTGACTAGTTGGAGTGCGATTGCTACTCTCTTCTCTCTCCCAACGCTTATCTGAAAATTTTTACAGTTCCTAACGTAGTTGTGAGCATCTTTGAATAAGGTGGGCCAATAATAGCCGACTCTCAGTATCTTATGAGCGGTGGTGTTTCCGGCAAAATTTCCACCGGCAGGGACATCATGGAGATCCTTCAGAACTTTGTATGCATCTTCATGTTTGAGACATCTTAAGAATAGCCCATCATAGTGAATCCAAAAGAGTACCGAATTTATGAGGCGATATTGTGAAAATTTTACCCTAAGATCTCTCCTTTCTCTCGGGTTGAGATTTTCTGGACAAGTTTCGTGGTGTAGGAGATATGTTAAATTCTCATACCAAGACTCTAGCCCTGGGGAAACGTATGAAGCTTCACCACACCATAATTTCATTTCATTCTCCCAATCATAATCTTCATTTACTTGGTCCTCAGCTTCAGTTGCGAGTTTGCACAACCCTTGCCCTTTAACTAGTTTCGTAGGTTTTATATCTAGATCAAATTCTTGGACAACTGCCATCCAATTCCCTCTTCTTTATCCCATATATTTTTGAGTAAACAAGGATCAGACCACAGGGTGAGTCACAATCACTTTGCTGTGGTTCTTGAGGATGTAAGACATGAAGTGCTTTACTACCTTATATACCGCATAGGCATGTTTATCAACAACAACATAGTTAATTTCAGCTCCATGGAGATTAGTGCTCATGAATGACACTGGGGCCTTGTTGTTGTCATCATCCTTCTGAGTCAATACTGCAGCTAACGACTGATCGGAGGTGAAAGTATATACGAAGAAATCCCTATTTAAATCAGGACTTTGTAACACAGGGGCCCGAGATATAGTAGTTTTAATATTGTTGAAAGCATCCTTTACTTCGTCATCCCACTTAAATTAGGAATCTTTGCGAATCATGTTTTGTAAGGGTTTGATATTTTCTACGAAATCGAGAGTGAATTTCCTCACAAACTTGATTTTCCCAAAAAAGGATTTCATAGCTTTCTTGTTATGAGGCAACAAGAGTTGAGCTATGACCCTAATCCTTTCTAGGTCTATGTGAATGCCTGATTGGGATATAATATGACCTAACATCTTACCTTCCTCGACGCCAAAAATTGTTTTCTTGGGATTTAAGGATATATTGTATCTCTTACACATTTCAAAAATTTGAGTTAAGTGTTGGATGTGTTCTTCTCTCTTCTTTGAATACATAGTTACGTCGTCTAGATACACTACCACACACTTGTTGATTAGTCCTCGAAATGCTACATCCATGGTCCTTTGGAAGGTCTCTCTTGTGTTTATTAGCCCAAAATGCATGCGTTTATAAGTGAAGGTTGCCCACCTGGTTCATAAAGTAGTTTTTAAATGATCCTTCTCCGAAACCAGGACTTGGTTGTAACCTGAGAAACCGTCTAGTAGAGAGACAATCTTTGAGTGAGACACGGTCTGCAGGAGTTTCTCCATTGGTGGGACTGGATAAATTTCCTTTTCTAAATATCTGTTGAGGTTCCTAAAATCCATGCATAAGTAGATTTCTCCAGACTTTTTCCTCACCAGGACCAAATTTTACACCCAAGCAGAATTCCTTACTTGGAAGATGATTTTGGCATCTAAAAGTTTCTTCAATTCTTGATACATGAGAGGTTCCAGAAATGGATGATACTTTCGGAGCTTCTGTTGGAAAGGTTTTACCTCAAGTTTTAATGGTATAGTGTGTTGAATGATGCAGGTATCATAAGTTTTGAGATATCGATAGGACCATGCGAAGACATCTTGATATTGTCTGAACAGTTTGAGATAAGATTTTCTTTCCTATTTAGATATAGTCTTGACGAGATTGATATTATTTGGATTTTCTAGGGTTTCGATATTTATAGTTTCATGCAGGGGACATGAGCTACTAGTGTTTGCATTCTTAGGCCCCCTAAAACATTTTTTCAGGTCAAACTGATTTTCTAGATTAGCTATCCCCTTCAGGATGGTGTGAGATTTTGATCTGTCAATATGCTGGCCTGTTCGAGGATAATTTTCTGTCAATTTATTCTGGAATACCTCATCGTCAATGGCTAAATATTTGAAATTGTCTTGGTTAGTCAGGAATTTTATGACCTGTTCATCTCCTTCAAATACTTTCCAATTAGAGATATTGTTAGGCGTCGATGGTTTGTAAAGTAGTTCCATAGTGAATCGGGAAAATTCAGAGTCTTCCAGAGGTGACAACCTTGAAGCAGCTGTGGCCAAGGAATCAACAAGGATATTATTTGCTCTAGGGATCGTGGTGATATTGAAAGCTTCAAAATGCTCTGTTAACCTATGCACTTCCTGCTCATAATTATTTAGGTGCGGGGAATTGCAATGTATAGTATTCCTAACTTGTCTAACGATAATCTCTGAGTCCTTGAAAACTTTCAATTATTTGACGTTCAAGTTTATGGATTTATTTAACGCTTGTACTAGATATTCATACTCGATGGTGTTATTGGTGCATTTGAATTCTATTCTACAGGACATGAAATGACATTTACCTTTTGGATCAATGAGGATGCACCCTGCCCCTGATCCCTGCTGCGATTTAGATACATCAAAGTATAAGGTCCAAATTTGTGAACGATAATTGCCCTTTTCCTCTTCCTAAATACTTTCTTTCTTTCCTATATTTTGTTCTGTAATCTCTAGCACAGGGTCTTGGCAAAAGAGGGTGTCTTCTTTTGGTATCGGAGAATTCTCTTGAAAAACCATTTCCGAGTTTTGAGTGAGAGGGAAATCGGATAAGAGAGGAGAATTTTTTTTGAAGTGGGAATCGTAGAAATAATTGCCCAGAATGGGGAAATCTATGGATGCGGGTTCATTCAAGGTTTCTAAATTAGTGAACGTATGTTTCAGATATCTATCCCTGTCGATTCTGATCATATTCTTGGAACCCTTCAGTGATAGCCAAAGGTGTGCCCAGTCTGTATTAAAGTACCCATTTAACTTCTTAGACCAATATCGACTTAGTAATAACCCATAGGCCTCTGGGATGTCTACTACGATGATGTCAATCACTTGTACAAACTTAGGATGTGTCTCTATTCTGATCATTACATCTCTGAGTTCCCACATGAATTTGACCTGGGTCATGTCTAGCTGTATCATATGTTTATCGCTCTATAGAGGAACAACATTTAATTTTTTGCAAATGGACAAGGGCATAATGTTGGAATATGCTCCTGAATCTACCAAACAATTATGGAGGTTCATGTTGAAAACTTCAAACGTTAAGAGGAGAGGTGGGACAAAAGGATTCCCCTTTTAATCTTCCGAACATGTATTCACAGTCGGTTTATTTACTGGGTCTGTGGAAGATAGATTTCTTTCCTGACCATTTCCATTCGTAGGGTTTTCTATTGAGTTCAAAGTTTGTAGAAGGAAGTATTTATGCTGAGGGATCCTGCATATGTACATGAATGATATGTTATCCATTAATGTCTTCAAATCTTCAACTACGTTGTAATCTAGTTTGGGTGATTCTCGGGTATGGATGCTTATAGGTTTTTTATTGGGAGAAAAAGGTGCTTTGGGGTGATCGGGAGTTGTCTTATTTCTCGAAGTTTGGGTAACAGTGATATCTTTTTAGACAAGTGGACTTTTATTGTGCGTTTGCACCACCGAGACCTTGACGGGTGTTTCTTGAGACTCAAACAGGTTGTTGGAAGGCATGATCAGGTCGGGATCCCATATTAGCATGGTTGTATCTTGTGGTGGATCAATATCTTCCTTGTCAACAATATTCATAACTAAACTTCTTGATTGTTCGGTTAGGGAGACTTCGTCTAGAAACTGATTGGCCATCAAATTCATGGAATGAACCCATTGAGGGCAGTCTCTTTCGGAGTGGTTTTCCTGGTGATATGTACAGAAATAATCATATGCTACATTACCTAGGTTGATATTTAAGTTAGCTGGGGGAGGCTCAATTGCCTTGAACGGTGGAGTCCTTAATGCGCGTTATTCATCTCAAACCGGTCGAAACCACAATTTGGGGAAGCGAGAACAAAACAAGAAGGATGGAACCTTGGGGTTATAATGTTCGATAACCTAAACAACAACTAGAATAGGCACAACTTGCCATAGCTAAACTTTACTAGGAGAATAGAGAGTTACGATGGAGGCGATATTGTACAGATTTTAACCTGAGAGCTCTCCTTTCTCTTGAGTTGAGATTTCCTGGACAAGCTCCGTGGTGTAGGATATAAGTTAAATTCTCATACCAAGACTCTAGCCCTAGGGAAATGTATGAAGCTTCACCACACCATAATTTCATTTCATTCTCTCAACCAGAATCTTCTTTTACTTGGTCCTGAGCTTCAACTGTGAGTTTGCACAACTCTTTCCCTTTAACTAGTTTGGCAGGTTTTATATCTAGATCAAATTCTTGGACCACTACCATCCAGTTCCCTCTTCTTTCCCCTATATATTGATGAGTAAAAAAGGATCATACCGTAGGGTGAGGCACAATCACTTTGGTGTGGTTCTTGAGGATGTAATACCTGAAGTGATTTACTGCCTTATATACCACATAGGCATATTTATCAACAACAAGATAGTTAATTTCAAATCCTTGGAGATTAGTGCTCATGAACGAGACCAAGGCCTTGTTGTTGTCATCTTCCTTCTGATTAAATAATGTATCTAACGACTGGTCAGAGGTGAAAGTATAGAGGAATAAATCTCTATTTAAATCGAGACTTCGTAACACGGGAGCCTGAGATATAGCAGTTTTAATATTGTTGAAAGCATCCTTTTGTTCTTCATCCCACTTAAATTCGACATCTTTGCGAATCATGTTTTGTAAGGGTTTGATAGTTTCTGCGAAATCAGGAGTGAATTTCCTCACAAAATTGATTTGCTCAAAAAAGGACTGCATAACTTTCTTGTTATGAGGCAATGAGAGTTGAGATATGGCCCTAATCCTTTCTGGGTCTATGTGAATTCCTGCGTGGGATATAATATGACCTAACAACTTACCTTCCTCGATGCCAAAATTATTTTTCTTTTGATTTAAGGATATACCATATCTCCTACACCTTTCAAAAATTTGATTTAAGTGTTGGATGTGCTCTTCTCTGTTATTTGAATACACAGTTATGTTGTCTAGATACACTACAACACACTTGTTTATTAGTCCCAGAAATGCTACATCCATGGCCCTTTGGAAGGTCACTCCTGCGTTGATTAACCCAAAAGGCATGCATTTATAAGCGAAGTTTCCCCACTTGGTTCGGAAAGTAGTTTTTAAATGATACTCCTCCGAAACCAGGACTTGGTTGTAACCTGAGAAACCGTCCAGTAGAGAGAAAATATTCGAGCTAGACATGGTCTGCAAGAGTTTCTCCATTGGCGGGACTAGGTAATTTTCCTTTTTCTGAAGCTCTGTTGAGGTTCTTAAAATCAACACATAAGTGGATTTCTCCAGACTTTTTCCTCACCGGGACCGGATTTGGCAGCCATGCAGAATACCTAACCTGGAAGATGATTTTGGCATTTAAATGTTTCTTAAATTCTTGATACGTGAGAGGTTCCAGAGATGGATGAAACTTTCAGAGCTTCAGTTGGAAATGTTTTACCTCAGGTTTTAACGATATAGTGTGTTGAATGATGTGGTTATCATAAGTTTTGAGATCTCGATAGGACCATGCGAAGACATCCTGATATTGTCTAAACATTTTGAGATGATATTTTCTTTCCTCTTTAGATATAGTCTTTCTGAGATTCACATTTTTTGGATTTTCTGGGTTTCTGAGATTTATGGTTTCATGCAGGGGACAGGAGCTACCAGTATTTGCGTTCTTAGACCCCCTAAAATGTTCTTTCAGATCAAAAAGATTTTCTAGATTAGCTATCCCCTTTGTTATGGTGTGATATTTCGATCTGTCAATAGGCTGGCCTGTTCAAGGATCAATTTCTGTCAATTTCCTATAATACCTCATCATCAATGGCTAAATATTTGAAATTGTCTTGGTTAGTTAGGAAGTTTATGATCTGTTCATCTCCTTCAAAGAATTTCCAATTAGAGATATTGTTAGGCACTGATGGTTTGTAGAGTAGTTCCATAGTGAATCTAGAGGCTTCATAGTCTTCCAGAGGTGAAAACCTTGAAGCAGCTGTGGCCAGGGAATCAACAAGGATATTCTTTTCTCTGGGGATCCTAGTGATATTGAAAGCTTCAAAATTCTCCATTAACCTATGCACATGCTGATAATTATTCAGGTGTGAGGAATTGCAATGTATATTATTCCCTACTTGTCTAACAATAATCTCTGAGTCCCCAAAAACTTTCAATTCTTTGACGTTCAAGTCTATGGATTTATTTAACCCTTGTACTAGAGCTTCATACTCGATGGTGTTATTGGTGCATTTGAATTCTAGTCTACAGGAAAGGAAATGACGTTTACCTTTTGGATTAATGAGGATGCGCCCTGCCCCTGATCCCTCCTGCGATTTAGATCCATCAAAGTATAAGGTCCAAATTTGTGAACGACAATCTCCCTTTTCCTCTTCCTTATTACTTTCTTTCTCTACTATATTTTGTTCTATAATCTCTAGCATAGGGTCTTGGCAGAAGAGGGTGTCTTCTGTCGGTATCAACAACTTCATATTAGAGAGGAGAAAATTTTCCAAAGTGGGAATCGCAGGAATAGTTTCCTAGCACAAGGAAATTTTTGGATGAGGGTTCGTTCAGGATTTCTAAATCAATGACCGTATGTTTAAGATATCTCTCCTTATCGATTCTGATCATATTCGTGTATCCCTTCAGTGGTAGCCAAAGGTGTGCCCATTTTTTGCTAAAGTACCCATTTAAATTTTCAGACCAATCTCGACTTAGTAATAACCCATAGGCATCTGGGATGTCTACTACGATGATGTCAATCACTTGTACAAAATTAAGATGTGTCTCTATTCTGATCATTACATATCTAAGTTCCCCCATGACTTTGACTTGGGTCATGTCTAGATGTATCACATGTTTATCGCTTTGTAGAGGAATGGCATTTAATTTTTTGAAAATAGACAAGGGCATACGTTGGAAGATGCTCCCGAACATACCAAACAATTATGGAGGTTACTGTTGAAAACTTAGAACGTTAAGAGGAAAGGTGGGACAAAAGGCTTCCCCTTCTTATCTTCTGAACAGGTATTCATGGCCGGTTTATTTACTGGGTCTGTGGAAGCTAGATTTCTTTCCTGACCATTTCTAGTCGTAGTGTTTTCTACTGAGTTCAAAGTTTGTAGAAATAAGTCTTTTTGCTGAGGGATCCTGCATATGTCCATGCTTGATATGTTATCCCTTAACTTCTTCAAATATTGAACTACATTGTAATCTAGTTTGGACGATTCTCGGGTATGGATGCTTATAGGTTTTTTACTGGGAGAAAAAGGTGCTTTGGGTTGATTGAGAGTTGTCTTATTTCTCAAAGTTTGGGTAGCAACGATATATTTTGAGAGAAGTGGAATTTTACTGCGCGTTTTCACTACTGAGACCTCGACGGGTGGTTCTTGAGACTCAAACAGGTCTTCGGAAGGAATGATCAGGCCAAGATCCCATATCAACATGGCTATATATTGTGGTGGATCAATATCTTCCTAGTCAACAATATTCATAATTAAACTGCTTGATTGTTCGGTCAGGGAGACTTCATCTAGAAACCGATTGGCCATCAAATTCATGGCATGCACCCATTGAGGGTAGTCTCTTTCAAAGTGGTTTTCCTGGTGATACGTACATAAATAATCAGATTCTACATTCCCTAGATCGATATTTAATTTAGCTGGGGCAGGTTCAATTGCCTTGAATGGTGGGTTCCTTTTAAAGAAAAGGCTTATAGGGCCTTTGGACTTGGTTTCCTTCCCCTGCATTTCTCTTCATGTATATGATCTTGTTTGATAATTTCTTAACCATGCGTTGTAGATATTATATGTCTCCATTACCCTTGTTGGGAGTCTGTTCTACTTGTTTCCCTGGTGGTCTAGTCAAAATGAGTCCTCTCCTGGGAGAAGGTTGAGTTTCTTTCTTAACTAAAGAAACCTGGCCTTCTTTACACCCTTTCATTTGGAATTCTATCATTCTGGATTCTTAAAAATTCTCATCTAGGGTTTGTTTAACAACCCTTTTCATGAACATGGAAATAGAAGTTGGGAGGGCGTTAACATAAAATTCAATTTGTAATTCTTGAGTTGGTTTAGCTTCAGGCTGAAAATTATTCAAGATAGTCGTGAATATTTGATTGAAGTCTTTGACCCTTTCTTTCGAACTCATGGCGACATCGAACAACTTGGCCACCAGAGCTCCCGTAGTAGTTTCTTCGACAATTTTATCTAGAAAATCTTTATGGAAATTCGTCTAGCTAGTTATAGATCTTATCGGTAGATTGAAGTACCAGGTGGAAGATGAATTGTCAAACATATAGGGGAAAAGTATGCATACTATGTCTTCATGTTGGACATTCATAAGTCTAATCTCCAGTATGAATTTCTTGATATGATCTTCAGGCAATCCTGAAGTTTCAAGGTCAAATTTAGGAAGTAACTTCTCTGGATGTCAGGGAAGGTTATGAACTAGTCCCGGGAGGGTCAAATCATCTCTGGCCAACCAGGGTTGATTATTCAGAGGAGGGTTCCCCCTTTTATCATTATGTTCATTGTTTCCTTCCATATATTCAGACTCTGATTTAAAATCCTCCTCTTCTGAAAAATATTATAGTTCAGAGATGTCGTTGGCTGACATTTCAGGCATCAAATCAAGAGGATATTGGATTTTGGTGATTGTGAAATCTATTAAGTCTTCTACCGAGTACACAAAAACCTATTCAGGAGTACTAACCATTGGTATGCTATGTTGTTTTCTTCGAGGGAGTATGGGAGATAAGGACAACACACCGATCTATCGGGCGTAGGCTCTTGTGATTCTTCTGAATTGATTTACCTCCTCGTGAGGAAGAGCGTAAGGTATTTCAGGGTGAAACGTTTCTTCCTCGGGCTGGGGTGAGTTACTCATTTCAGGAGTACTCAACATGTGTGGGTTGTATTGGGAATGACTAACCATGCATGTGGGTTGTTTTGAATCTATAGGTTGTTTGAAATAATATGTAGAATATATATCCAACCATTCATTCTCAGTCCCTCCTTATAGCGCAAATTCTGTTGATGGGTTCTAATTCCCTTGATTCAAAAGCAGGAACCAAACCCGCCACTGAGGCCTAATTAGACTCTACAACATTTAATAATGGAATGGTTCTCCAGATCTTGTGATTTGGCCAAATTATCGATGGGCTTTACATTTTCTTGTGAAGGCTATTCCTTCAGTTTGGAATTTTCTCTTTTGTATTTTATCTTGGGTGGGACCGATATGAGATGTAAGCCAGTATAAACCAAATTGGTAACAAACAGGATTAATTTTTAAACTACTGGGGAAGAGGCTAAGCTTGGGATAACCCGTTGCTCAAGAATGCAGATGACAATTTTATACCATAGGCGTAGTACTAATACATTAACCATGTGAGCATCCAATTATTGTCTGAGATACTAATTACTAGAAAGAAAACACATATGAAATAAGATAGTGGCAAGCAAAATAATTCATCTACCATAATCATTCATCACATAATAACAAAACGATTCATCTTCATCATTAAAGAAAAGAACAACAAAACATTGCACCAAATAACCTGACAACATAATTAATTTCTCTTACTCATTACAACATCATTCATGAAATAGGATAGGAAATAGTTCTTCTCCATGTCCAATCACACATGCAGTTGATGAAAATAACTTGTGTCTGGTCCAGAAGGACTTCTCTATTAATGGTAGCTCGGAAATAATTCTTAACAAAACAAAATGGAATAGTTTATTGCAACAACCATCGACCATTAACTAATTGGTCGATGTTCTTATTTATAACATAAAATTCCACTGAAAATAACGGCTAAGTGTAGTTTGAAAAAAACAAATTTTGCCACGTGGCGTCTTCTTCTAAAAATTTCTTTAACAATCAACTCGAGATATCACTTGAAAGGGTGACTTTCCTCATACTCCGACCAACTAATAAATAGATCCTCACAAGTTTGGGCTCATGGAAATCTGTGTTTCTCCATCGGAGCTACGTAAATTCCTTTGATTTCCACCACATGCGCTCGGTACTTCATTAGACTAGTGTTTAACTGTTGTAGCACGGTCTGAGCCTTCATCGGATGTTCCATAAATCTTTGTGCTTGTCCTGGCACTGTATCGGTCACCTTGGATAGTGCTTCGGCCCATAGTGAATCTTGCTTGGCATGCGATCTGACTATGTTGCACAAGTCGATGAAGCTGTCTGGGGTGCCGAACTCGGGGAGTCCGATATCCTTCATGGCTTTGTTGATTTTTGGACTTGGTTTCTCCTGTATTCCCGGGTGAAGTCACAGATCCAATGTTTCTCAGTAGTTAGAGATATATTTCCTGCACTCAGGATTAAAATCGTTTTTTAGAAATTGCTTAGAGAGCAATTCTTGACAAAAATGTATAAAAAACATGAGCGGGAAGAAAAACAAACTGATGCATACATGTAAATCTTGCTAAGCATGGTTGTTTGATACTTACGTGATCTCTGCAACCTTTCAGATTACCTGTACCATCTTTGTTGGCATCACCATTTTCTTCAGTTGGGGTGAGTTACATCCACGCGCCATAGCATGGTAGGTCAGGTATGGAAAACATGAGAGTCAAATTCATGCCAGTGGCTAGTTGGCCCTTGGGGTAGGGAAAGGATGTCAGAGCTGAACATGTGCCAAAAGTATGAGCAAGTTCCCAGAAGATCGGATATTGTTATGATTGAAGTCGTTAAATGCTTCCAATCGAGGCGGATTGCTTTCATGGGAGTCACATCAACAAGTGCATCGACCATCATTATCTCATTATGGAGGTTGGGGTAAATGAAAGGAATCAAGATGATCATACCACACATCCTCATTCCTATCGGCTGCATCTCGCATGGCCTGGGTCATACCTGTCGCGTAGATGTGGCACAATAATTCTTTGAAATGTCATGTCACAGGGAATTCAGTGTCCCCTAGCACGTTTCGGCTCACTGCCCCGCTTCATTATAAATTCTAGTGTCCTGTAAGAGTTCTATTCATTTCCCTGAGCTTTAACACTAGTGGAGATTCATCTTGTGAGCCCAATTTGATCAAATTTTTTGTTTTGGTCTTTTGTCTAGTCACGAACGTCTAAGCAAATACATTGTCGCACCATGAGATCTCCTTAAAATGTGAGGTGGGGTATGTGGGGCAATCTAAGCACCAAGCCTGAGCCCGAACATGCCTAGGACTCATTCTTATCGGCAACGGGTATTCCTGAGGTTCCAAAGGAAAATTCTGACCTTTGCGCGAAAGCTATAGTGTCGCTCCATGCATATACTGAAGTGGAATAAACTATGCCAGAAGGATACAGGTTGGAGAACATGCCCCCTCCTCAACAGATACTATGGAGGAGAGGGAGGTCTCGAAAAAACAAGGAAGTTGGGGAACACCAAAACCTGGTCGAACCGTGTGCACGATCAACTGCCGAAGAGTCCTTAATGCACGTTATTCGGCTCGAACCGGTCGAAACCACAAGTCGGGGAAGTGGGAATAGAACAAGAAGGATGGAAACCTGGGGTTATAACATTTGAGAACCTAACTAGCAGCTGGAACAGGCACAACCTTCCATAGCTGAACTTTACCAGGAGAATAGAGAGTTACAACGATAGTTGGCAGAAAAGAACCCTGAGGTGTCAGCACCGCAAGGTCGTGAAGGTAATGTAACCTGGCTTAAAAGACAACTTTGGGAAGCACAAGAAATGATCATGCAGCTACACGAAGCTCAAAGGATATCAAAATAAAATAACATGAAAACACCCCAAGGAGCGGGGAGAAGCCTGGGAGAAAATCCGTGCGCAGAAAATACATGAATGGTGGACACTGTTTTTTTTCTCGGACATGACACATATTATTTTGATAAATTTCCCTGTTTGTTGTGAAAATTTTCATGACCTAAATGTGACCGGGTCAGTTGGCCAAAAGGTGTTGGTAGCATTTATTGTATGTAACTTGAACCCGACGACAATCTTAATATATAAAACTTGGAAAATTTGTCGAAAGGATTCAAGTCATAGCAATTGAATGCATCGTTTCCCTCTTTCTGTGTAACATTGTGTTCTTGTCTTAGCTTCTTGTAAATTAGCCTTGATTTTATAAGTAGCGTAGCTCTGAGTTTCTTTGTATTTTGGTTGATATTTCTCTAACAAAAACTCCCGACACCGATTGATGCTGATGTGGCGTCACTGACTCGGGAATCATTAAATAAAACCTGGAAATTAGTTCTTGGGTAATGGTCAGACTCGAGACTTTTTTTAAGTCGAATGCACTAAACTGAGCTTAACATTGCGACTATCAATGCCGGGCGAGTATCGGGAATCAACCTTCGCGAATAAAACTAGCGTGTAGTTTCTTCGTGGGTTATCATCCTTCAAATCTCCCGATACCGAAAACGTTTTAGAAGTTGGCGATCGACGATTATTATTTCATTTTCATTCAATGGTTATTATTTTAACCTTTCATCGATGCCGAGAGAATCAGTCATCGAAAATATCCTTGGCGAAGTTAGTTCGCGAAATAAAATGTCTTTTTTCCGACACCGATGAGGATCGGCGGTCGATGACTGTAGTGTTCCCAAGTGATTTTCTTCCTCCTGCAATTCTTTCCGATGCTGGGTCCGCGAATGCGTTGGGAAAATTTTTGGCTGTCGATTCTTTAGTTCTTTAAGTTATAGATTTCTTGCATGATTAAGAAAGATTTTAAAGACTCAGTGAGAATAAAAAATGATAATCAAAGGACACATTTTTTCATATTAGACAATGCCAAAAGATCAAGTGGTACCTAAAAAGGTGAAATTTGATGTAGACGTTTTAGGGTGTGTTGAGTGCTCAACAAATGGCAATTCATTGGGCGAAAGAAAAATCTCTATCCTTCCTTCATGCTCGGCTGCTACGGAATCTAGTGGAGAACCTTTCCTGGTTTTAAATCAAAGCCTCTTTTACCCTTACAATTTGAAATTCTTTGGTTGATGCTTTTGGGTCTGCCCATGGGGTTTTAACCTTTATTCCTCCTTCTTTTCCTGTAACCCTGAATCATGCCCCCTTTTTACAAAATTCTAGCAAATCATTCACTGGCATGAAGCCCTTAGTTACCTTTACTCACTCGCTTTGATGTTGCTCCGCTGCCAGCGAGCGTCCATAGCCCTGTCGGAGTCACCCCGACATCATAGACCTTGATCCGCTACCAACGAGTGTCTATAGACTTGGAGAAGATATCTGCATACCCTCTTCTACTTTTCACCCTCTTGATAATATCAATTTTACACTGACATGATGCCCCGACCGAGTGGGAGAGAATGACGTCTGCTTATTTTTCAAAGTGAGATATTCAAGGTGAATATTTACTAGCTTTGTTTTTGGGGTTCATGTAGTCCTTTCCATATTTCCTTATTTTCCTTAAGGTCTTACCAGGCCACTAAGCAGACCCTTCTGACATTTTTCCGAATTTGTTCATTTGCACCGGTCAGATAGAGGACCCCTCAAAGCAACCACAACTTCCTTGAAGCTTCTTGTGTTGTATGTGAGCGATGAGTTCAGAACAGAGTTCGCTATGTCCCATGACTTAAGGTCAACCATTGTCTTGCTAAACATGAATTTCAAAAGTGAAACAATCTAGAAATCAAAAGGAAACAAAAATGTATTTCGTAATAATGAAAACACTAAAACAAGAGATTTTTATTTTTATTTTTATTGGAACTATTGTTTGAGGGCTTGGCCATTTACTTGGACGGCATCAGGTTCCCCCCTCAGATTATGTAACCAATAATTTCCTGCCCCAATCTTCTCAGCCACTTGGAAATGTCCAAGCCACAGATTCTGAAACTTAGAATGCTTCCCTTTTGGCTCATTTTCTCTGTCCCATTTTAGGACTACGTCTCCTACTTAAAATTTTTTCTCTTTAGCCTTATGCTTATCAAACCATCTTTTCATTATTCGTTGTTGAGCTAGAAATTTTGACTGAGCCTTTTCTCTCTCTTCTTCTAGCATGAGAAGAGTATCAATTCTTGGTTGTATGATCGATGAGGGTTCCCCGTTGGAATCTTGGGCTAGTTGAAGACATGGAAGATAAAGCCCATTTGGGAGAATGGCTTCCTGTCCGTAAACCAGGAAGTGCAAGGAATTTCCTATAGGTTCCTTGGGTGTGACCCTATCAGCCCATAGAGCGTTATGGAGTAGATTATTCCAATTCCTTTGGTTATCTGCAACCGTATTTTTTAATATTCTCACTAGGTTCTTATTGGTTGATTCTTCCACCCTGTTTCCCTTCAGATAATAATTTGCAGAGTACCTAATTATGATTACTTTGTCTAGAGAAAACTCTGTCAATAGAGTGGAAGAAAAATAAGTTGCATTATCAAAATCTAGAACAAAAGGGACACCAAACCTTGTGATCATCTGTTGTTCTATGAATTGTGTTGTGCTACTTATATGTGTAATATAATTCACTCATTAATGATCAATATGGGATTCGTAATCAACAGAGTTACAAGACACCATTAAGGAAGGTAATTCTGATGCCATGAGTATAGAACCATTCTAGATTATGCATGCTGGAAACAAAACAAACTAGCAAATCAAAACACACTTTGGTTGTCTTTCACAGAGAGGCTATCTACTCCATTATGGCACATGCAAGTATGAGATGGAGTTATTTTGATAGATCAAATCTGCTATCTGACCCATAAAACTAACTAGGCAATCACACGTCTGAAAGGGAAATCACACATTAATCATCAAGACATAGCATGGGTAGTTCAATAGTCAATATATTGAGTATGCTGTGGTTCACAATGTGTTGTTGTGAACTTCACTAGTTCTCCTTCAAATATGCCTGACTACTGCTGCCAACATTTATGTCCATGAAACGAAATCAAATTCATAAAAAAGAAACATAGCATATGCAAAAAAAAAGATCTCTAAGCAATCGAAACCTAAACTAAACTATACTGCTATCCTCTGAAAAGATCAGAGCTTCAACTAGTCTAACATTTATACTATTGAAATCAATTGCTAACACTAATCTATAAGGATGCTAACCTTTGTTGGGCTGTGGTCCCTTGCTGCTTCAATAGGTCAGTGACTGGAGTCTATAGTAAGCTTTCTTTCAATCCACAGATTCCTCTTACTCAAATTTCAAAACATAGAATTAAACTATGCTAACAACTCAACTCACATTCATTCATAAATGATCAATACCGGGAAATAAATGACATCCTTCTATTAAACTTCAACTCAAAATCTGTTCTACAATATGCAACACTGCTTCACATACTATGTTATGCTAACTCTCTACTACCTCCACCATTCTTGCCATGACTATTTAAACAATCTTAGTCGTGAAAAACAAGGAGGTGAAATCTTTAGCAGATCAGTTAATTGTCAAATTTATATATTCGGTTACATATTTTAAGATTCATCCTCATGACACAAAGTGTATGAGGATGAAGCAATAAAAAAACTAGCTTAACATAACCTTGCTAAAGCTTTGATGGTTCAACAAACATCCAACAATTATCTTGGGCACGATCTGGAGCTAAACTTGGTATATTCTTCTTCCTATATTGGTACCATATTGTGACAGGTGAGATTCGATAAATGGTACCGTATCCGAACAATATGCAAGTGGTTGGTACCAGACTAGAACAGTCTGTAGCCATTGGTACAGGATCGTGACAGTGGATGGTTCAGTACCAGATCTGAATGGAAGGTGCGCTTGGTACCGGATTCAGACAGTGGTAATCTGGTGAATAAGTACCAGATGGCTGAGTTGATACAGAAATGTTGGACTTATCTAGAGGTCAAAGGTTATACATGGAAATTTAAAACATTAGTACATGAAACATTTAGTCTCCTAGCTCAATAAACCACAAAATGCACAAATTCAATTATACTTTACCTTATGACCTCATAAATGGCTAATGGTAATGTTCTTTGTCATTTATCCAAGCTTAGGTAAGCCAAAAAGGTATATATGAGGAGTATAATAGGGTAATGGAGATGTCAATTTAGAGGCTCAACATTCCCCCATGCCAAAACCATTACATGTCCTCATGCAACTGAAACAATGCAAAATTTTTCAAAATTTGAGACTCCATTCTTTACTTTTGTGGACCAATGTTGATGGCTAAGGCTTCTGCTTTCAACTCCCTTTTTATGAGCCGAATGTATTGTAAGAGTCTTAGTACCTTCTTGAGCTTATTAGAAGTCTCTTCATGGTCATCTTGAAGTTGCTGGTTGGTTGCCTTTAGTTTCTCGTTTTCCTTTTTGATATACCTTTCTAGTAGTTGGTATTCCTTCACTTCTTATTTGAGTTCCTGGGTTTGTTTTTGCAGCTCCCCAATATTTTTGTTCATCTGTTATTTTGTTAAGGTACTTGTTGACCCCATTGTTTATGGATGGATGTATTCTCTTTCCTCCACCTCCTCCCTCATCCCACATAAAGTAATAGTAACCTGTTCCTCAGTCAAGCTAGGGATGTCATCCTGGACTGATAGGTCTTCAGAAGGGGAGGTAAGATCTATTGGTTCTTCATGTGTATGAGGACTGACAACTTATTTTCCTTTCTTTTCCATGCTCCTTGTGGTTCTTTTACAAGGGGGTAATGGATCAGAGGTGCTCACAAGCTTCCTTTTCTTCTTTTCTGTTCATGGAATGGTTACGAGGGATTGTTCTATAGACTGTTCATATTTATTTTCTGAGCTATTCTTTTCTTTCCTCATAGTTTTTGTCTTATGACCTTTCTCCTCAATTTCTACTGTTGAGGTCTTCACTAATTTGGATTTACCTTTTGATTCTTGACGTTTAAAAACCTTATCGACTGTGGAAGAGGGCCCTACTTGTTTACGAGCTTTATCTTTTTGGATCACTGTTCTGGAGGATGATGGAGTTACCTTATATTTATTTCCATTTTTCTCTTGAGGTTCCTTATCTTTCTCTGGAGCAGGCTAGGCTCCCTCTACAGGTTTGTTTTATGTGGGAAGGTGTTGAGTGATGAGGATTTTCTAGCTAATCCCTTGCTTCCTGATTTCATGTATAACTAACATCTTAATAAGACCTTGATGATAAATGATAGCCTTCTCAGTTTTGGATAGGGATTTGACACCTCTTACCATCTTGTTCAGACTCATCCATAAAAAAATATGGGAAATCAATTTTAGGACCTCCTTCAAAGTGTAACAGAAGTCTAAGATGATATAGGAAGGTTACAACATACCTGCCCTCACAAGTGAGGAATCGTTGAAGACTATAAAGCATTGGATGATACTCTTCCTTGATATAGTTCCTAGGAATCCCCTTTTTCCAATCAGGGTGCTGATGGTCTTCTTTTAGAAATCGTTGGCACATTTCCTTGTTGATTCCTACTCCTTTGAAATACTTGGCTCCTCTGTTAGGTAATCCCGTGGATTCCCTTAAAGTTGCTTCATTGATTGTTAGCTGCAAATTGCCTATGTGCACAATATATCCATCATAACCCTGAATAAATGCATGAGATACCTTCTCATGACAGCCTATGAATTTATCCAAAAATGGCATCCATCTCGCTGTAGCATACTTCTCTCTACACAACTGGAACTCCTCGGTCTCTCTATAAATCCGGAAGACCGGTTCATGTCTACTTACAACCATCTTTATAAATTGTGAGTGGAAATCGGGCTGTAGTGTAAGGATTTAGTTACCTTATGAGGGTAAGGGTTTGGTACCAGAGATCATAGGGAGAAGTAAGCTCAGAACTGGAGAAAGGTTGGTAACGAAAAAAAAATATGGTGATGGCGTCACTAATTTGAACGGTGAGTTTAAGTAAAGATGCCGCAAAGGAAAATTGAGACAAGATGAGGCTCATCTGGATGGCTTCACCACCCAGATAAGCCATTTCATTTCTTCTCGTTAGTGCAATGATGGGGATGGAACGTTGGGTGTCGAAGCATCATTTTTGTTTGGGATAGGTGATTGGACTTCTGAGCGGTGATTTTGATGTTGAATTGTGGCTCATGACATGAGATACATTCATGATTGCTTAAGGACGAAGCATGTTCGTGGCTCATCGTTACTAGACATGCTCCATATTCACACTTTTGATGTGATTTTGCCTTCAATCATTTTCGAGTGCTTATGTGATGAGAGGATTGATTAAGGTTAAGCATATGGGTATGAGGGAAGTGAAAGTTAGGTGCATGGTTTTAACACTAAGGTCATAAGATCTAGTATACATTTTCATGCCTATTGTAGTTTTATAAGCAAAGGAAAATAAATAATACCATGTTACCTTTACTTTTACCATTGTATAATCAATACCCATAGCATATGCGATTGCCTTTGTATTTGAAGCTTGTAGATTGCCAGAGTTCATATTTTTTGGGCTGGAGTTTTCTGGAAGCTTGGTACTAGAATTTCCTGTACTTCATGAAACTTGTTTATTCTGTGCTTATCTTCTTTTGTGTCTAGATCTGCAGGGTTGTAGGGTGAACATGCTGGTTTCTGAAGATGAGATGTGAGTCTGAAAAAGAGTTCTGAAGGAGCTCTTTGACCCTCCCCCATGCCAATGATGTTTCATATCCTTATGCAAGAAGATTCAACACTCTGTATCATAATGGAGAAAAGATGATAAGAGAAAAGAAACCAATTCAAATTCCAAAAGTACATTTATCACCTAACATATGATCACATGCCTAAAAAATTGAAATTGCCTTTATTTTGATGACTTATTAACAAGGGTAGAATTCAACAGTGACAACAGGGAGGTTTTTATATTTTTTCCAGAAGAACAGATCCAACCTAACTTGCTTCAACGATTTACTATGATGAGATGTCATCGATAAATTTCACAATATAAGTAGATTAGACTCCCTAGTTAGGGCTCCACTCTTAAGAAGTTTCCTTCTTATGTAATGTAGGCTTTAGATGTGAGACCAGTAAAGTTGAATTAGGGTAATTCTCAAATGGACATTTGCTTGTAGTAATTGTCTTGTCTATTAATTTGGAGTTTGTATCTCATAAATGTCAACAGTGACCTTTACTTGTAGATTTCATTTTTTAGATGACAAAAGTGAATTTTTCAATCAGACAAGTATAGATGAGACATTTCTCAACCAGAACCCACTGCCAGCAAGCATGTTCAGTACTCTAGTGGTGTCCTTGTGATAATTAGTGAGAGCCATCCCTTCCCTAGTTAGAATTCCCCATTGCCAACAAGCTTGTTCAGTACCCTGATGGGTTTGCCTAGTCATACCACAGACCGGTACCTACTGTCAGCAGACCTGTTCAGTATCCCGGTGGGTTAGTCTCTTAAACCCTTTTCCATCAGAGGCTTCTTGTCCATAGTCACCTATTTCGATTTTTAATAAAGAGTGCTTTTGCATGGTGACAGGGGAGGCTCGTCTGAAAACCTTTTTACAGGTTGGGATGGTATTGGGTTGGAAGGTATATTCTCTTATTTGGATTCCTTTAAAGATTTGCCTGAAGGAAAAATAAACTTATGTATTTGACATTAGATCCAGATGTATAATTTTGTCTGAGTTTGTCCATAAGAGAATGACCTAAAGTTGCCTTAGGGTACTAATACATCCTCTTCCATAAAAGTTTTCCTAGTGTGCCCATGATAGAGAGTGTTCATATACTCATATGTTACTCTTTAGAAAAGATAATCCAATGAATACTATTGAAGTCTAGTTAGGGTGAGATAGTTAATTGTAGGCTAACATAGTTTTTATCCTTTTAATCATGCTGAAATACTGGATAAAGGCAACCTCTAGACTTTGAAGAAGATTAATCATGGTTCTTTTAACAATCATAGGTAAAGATTATGTCTTCTTAGTCAACCAAAAGAAATTAAAATACTTCCTTTTAGCTAGCAACATAACCAAAAGAAATTAAAAATTATTCCTTTTAGCTAGCAACGGAACCAAAAGAAATTAAAAATTATTCCTATTAGCTAGCAACAAAACCAAAAGAAATTAAAGATACTTCCCTTTAGTTAGCAACAGAACCAAACAAAATTATTGCTTTATAAGGGTTTCCATTTGATGCTGCATTCGGCTTCTTGGTTCCAGCTTAAGTGGTTGCTGCATGGATTCATACTTCATATTAATTGACATAAGATTTTGAAATATGCATAACATTCCTTGTCAATTAGGTGATGTGTCCTAATAGTACCGTATAAGGGAAGACTTCTGGTACCGGACCAACACAGAACTGTTGGTACTGGACCAGAACAGGATTTCTGGTACTAGAGCAGAACAAAGTATTGTTGATGCCTACAAACTGATGTTTAGCAAGTTCTTGAAGGATCAAATAAATTATAGAAATCTACTTACAAAGATAAAATGCGAAAGTAAAACAAAAGGAGGTAAGAATCCCTTGTTACCTTCAGCTTATTAACAAAACACAATCCACACCTATGTACAAAAGTTTAAAAATAAACCAATCAATCAATGTGGATCAGTAGGAGGGCCTCCTTCCTTACTGATCACTTGCATATCTGAATTCTATAGTATACAAGTCAAAAATTCCTCTTTTGATAGGGGTTTGTTATAAATTCTCAACCGGTGACCATTCATAAGTAGTGGTGTATGTTGTTCATCAATTCTCTTTATCCTGATTGAACCATTATCATAGACAATGTCAATTTCATAAGGTCCCATCCAACGAGTAGTTAACTTACCTTTGAAGTTCTTGAATCTGCTATCATACAACAAGGCCCAATCTCCTTGTTGAATTTTTTTCTTTTTGAGATACTTGTCATGCCATTTTGTTCTTTGCTCTTGAATGGGGGTGGTTCTTTGAAGTGATTCCTGCCTGATTTCATCCAACTCATTAAGATGTAAGAGTCTTTGTTGCTGGGCTTCATCCAAGTTCATGCCAACTTGTACTGCAGTCCTGAAGGTTTTGATTTGGAATTCTATGGGGAGAAGTACCTGCTTCCCATACACCAACTCGTAGGGTGTATGTCCTATTGTATTCCTCTAGGTGATTCTATAAGACCATAAGGCTTCTAGTAATCTATTAGCCCAGTCCTTGTCGTGTAGTTGTACTATTTTGGTAAGAATGGACTCAATAACTTTGTTGGTAGATTCTACTTGTCCATTTGCCTGTGGACGGTAGGGTGTAGATTTCCTGTGTTTAATTTGGTACCGTTTTGTAACAGCTTTGACTAGATTAGAGGTAAATTGAGTTCCCTGATTAGTCACAATTTCTCGAGGTACACCAAATCTAGTAAAGATGTCATTAAAAAGGAAATCTACCACTGATTGTTCATTTGCAGCTGGTAAAGCTTTTGCTTCAACCCACTTAGTCACATAGTCAATACATACAAGTATGTACTTTTTCTTTTTACATGCAGGGTTAATGGGCCCTACAAAATCTAATGCCCATTTCGCGAAAGGCTCAATGACTGCTTGGGCTTGAAGTGGCATTTGGTCTCATGCAGTAGGCTTACCCATTCATTGGCATTCATCACAATTGGATACATAGGTTTTAACATCTTTGAAAATATGAGGCCAATAATAACCAGATTGCAGAAATTTATAAGTGGTCCTCTTGTCTGCGAAGTGTCCTCCACAAGGACCATCATGGAAAGCTTGCAAAATATCATGAATTTCATCTTCCCTTACACATCTCCTGATTACCAAATCTGGTCCTGTTTTGTAGAGACAATCATCGTGCCACATGTAGTTTTCACTTAGCTGAATTACTTTCTGTTTTTCTCTAGGAGACAATTTCTGAGGCATCTTCCCTGTCACAAGATAGTTAGCTACATCTACATACCAAGGAGTGAATGTAGAAATAGAAAACAAATTTTCATCAGGAAAGTTATCTTCTACTGGTGCGTTATCTCCCAGATGAATCATTCTAGATAAGAAATCAGCCACAAGATTATCCTTACCAGGTCTATCAATAATGTTGATATTGAACTCTTGTAATAATAACAACCATCTTGTAACTCTAGGATTTGTTACAGGTTTTTTCATTAAGAATTTCATGGCTGAATGATCAATGTGCACAAAATCTTGACATCCTATAATATAGTGTCTAAATTTATTGATAGCATGGACCACAACTAGCAATTCTTTTTCTATGACCGTATAATTAACTTCAGCTAGAGACAGATTTTTACTGACAAAGTAAATAGCATAAGGAATTTGATTTTCCCTTTGTACAAGAACTGCCCCAAGGGCTGTGTCTGAGGAATCGGTATAGATATGAAAAGGAAGGGACCAATTTGGTCCTCTTAATACAAGGGTAGTTGACAACTTCTGTTTTAGAATCTCAAAATATATTTGGCATTCATCATCCCACTTAAATTCGACTTCTTTAGATAATAACTTGAATAAAGGGGTAGCTAGGCTTGTAAAATTCAGAATGAATCTTTTATAGTATCCAGCATGCCCTAAAAAAGATGCAAACTTCCTTTTGTGAGGAAGGTATTCTGATTTGTGTGATAATATGAATCTTTGCCGAATCAACTCTCATTCCAGAACCAGAGATGTGATGTCCCAAAACAATACCTTCAGTGAGCATCATCTTTGACATTTCATTACTTAGGGAAAGATTATTTTCCTTACACCTAATCAAGACTTTTTCTAGACTGGTCATATATTCCTGGAAGTCTTTTCCATGGACTGTAAAGTCATCCATGTAGAATTCCATGCAATCATTGGTCAAGTCAGAGAAAATGTCTAGGACAACCCTTTGAAAAGTGGCTGGGGCATTGAAAAGTCTAAAAGGAAGAACCCTATAAGCATAGGTTCCCCATGGGTAGGTGAAAGTTCTCTTCTCCTGGTCTTCGGGTGCTATTTGTATTTGGTTATAACCACTAAACCCATCTAGGAACGAAAAATACTTCTTTCCAGACAAGGTATCCAACACCTGATCAATAAATGGTAAGGGAAAATAATCCCTATGGGTGGCTTTGTTCAACTCCCTGAAGTCTACACATATTATCCACTTACCATTTTTCTTGGGAACTATGACAAGTGGAGACACCCATTGACTATTTGAAATGGGGTATATGAGATTGGCTTGAAGGAGTTTTTGCAATTCCTCTTTTACAATATCTTTAAGGGCTGGATTCATCCTTCACTGAGGCTGTCTAACTGGTTTGATTTGGTCATTAGTGTAGATATTATGTGTGCATGTGTCAGGGTGAATGCCTTTCATGTCTGCATAATCCCATGCAAAAGCATCAAATTTTCTTTGGGGAATTTCAATTACTTGTGTCTTTTGTTCTGGTTCCAAACTAGAGTTGATATATAAAGGTTTTCCTGGGATAATCTCAACAAGTTCAATAATTTTTTCCTTCTCTGAGGGAGCTGGTGATAAAGTATATAATTGAGTGATATCAGGGTGCCAAGTTTGTTGAAATTCGGAACAGAAAATGTGTGACAAATCTGCAAAAGACCTTGGATATTCAATACAATTTGTATCAGTGAAAAATAAACTTAAGACTTGTTCATATAACTATTCTTGCATTCCTTTTACCTGTTCAAGTGTTAACAAGGGTTTGATGCAATCTTCTTCTCCATAAGGGTTTTATAACCAGACAGGTATCTCTTGTGCCGATTGGGCAGGAGGAAAGAGGACAAGCTTTTGGCTATGTGTGCCATTGGATATAGTCATCTCACCAGACCGACAACTAATAAAGTCATCTGTTGTGGCCAGCCAAGGACGACCAAGAACCACAGGGTGTCCTAGTTTGGAGGATGATTTAGAGTAGATGACTAGAAAGTCTATTGGATATTCCCAAGAAGATAGAGTGACTATGGCATCATCTAGACTTCCTACAGGGCTAATGACTGACTTATCTGCCAAATCTATCATGGTTTGGGTTGGTCTTAACTGGTTGATTTGGAGCTTTTGCATAGTGTCAAAAGGAATTACATTAATTGATGCACCCAAATCAATGAGTGTGTTTGGTAAAGAAATACCATTAATTTCAACAGTGACTACTGGGTTCCCAGGGTCATTATATTTGTATGGTATTTCAGAAATAAATTCAGATAATTGCCCCACCACCTGAACAAGGGGAGGTTCCTTCTTCTTCCTTCCTAGTTTCTTAAGGAAAAGATCCCTTATGATTTTGGCATATATGGGGATATCCTTAATGGCTTGCAGCAGAGGTATTTTTATACATACATTTCGTAATTCATCCTCTATATATTTGTGCAAGGGTAGGTCAGGTTTCTTCACTAATAGTCTTTCGGGGTAGGGTGGAAGATTAACTTGTTGAGGTACTCGTATAGAATGAGAAATGATTGGAATAGGAGGGGAAGTCTCTTCTTCTACAGGGGTGGTTTGAGTATTTTCTTCCTCAGAATGATTATCGTTTTCTTCCTGAATTATTACTCCAGGATTTGATTGATTTATAGTTTTCCCTGATCGTAGTTGAATTTCATAGGTGGGAAAGGTTTGAAATTTTGTATTCTACACAGGGTGGGTGGGTCAATTATTGGGGTTAGGGATTGGTTGGGCATGGATTGTTGTTGGTCTCGGAGGGTTGTGGGAAACTTGGTTTTGTGGTTGTTGATTGGCATTTATAGGTACTTATTGCTGCTAGTTAGGGTTCAAGGGGGTTGTAAAATGTTGCTGTATAGGAGGTGGGAGTAAAGCTTGCATCTGTGGTGGGTTAAATCCAGGTAGTAATTGGGAAATGTTTACAGGATACTGAGGATATGTAGGGTAAGAGGGATTCCCATACACATGCCTCCTTCAACCTTGTTGCCAAGGTTGAGTTTGAGCTTGCTGAGGTGTCCATTGTGGATAGGTCATTGGGGGAGGACCCCATTGTTGTTTTTGATACTTTGCATTAGGGTCATAAAATGCATTGGGGCTTTGTGCTCTCCAAGGTATTCTGGAAGGGTATGATTTTTCTTGTGAGACTCCTCCTCCCCTATACATGGCTTGTAGTTCAAGAAAAGTTGGACACTCAGATGTGGGGTGCTCTAGTGTACACAGGCCACAGATTTTTATGACATTTAATGGACATTCTTTCTCGCCATGCTTCTTTCGGCATCTAGGATAGAAGATTGCTAAAACAATCTCTTCTTCTTGTTTATTTTTCAGTTTTAGTGTATCTAACTGGTTACTGATTGTGCTCAAGATGTCTATTTTAAAGTTCTCTAATAAGTTTCCTAACTCAATTATGGTGACAGTTCCTGAGCTTTGTCTTGTATTTCTGCTAAAATAATCTCTTAGTGCTTTGCCTATTTTATCTTGTCCTCTTGAGTATCTTCTATAGTAATCTGCAATATTTGCAAAAGGATTTTGGTGCACATCTCCTGAACTTAACAAATTTAAAACTTCTATGCAATCATCTCTAATACCCTTCAAAAATACGGCTCTTACTACAACTGGGTTTGTGGTGAATAATTTTGATTTCTGGTAGTTGTATAATAACCTTTCTAAGTAGTCTTTAGGGATTTCATCTTCTGTTTGCTGCATTCTAAAAATGTCATTTTTAGCATTATCCTTACAATAGTCTTGGTATTTCTGTAAAAATGTGTCTTTCATCTGATCCCAAGAGAGGATTGTATTTTCTCCTAAGCTCATGAACCATCTTAAGGCTAAATCCTTCATTGTAGCAGGAAAGAGCTTAAGTTTGTGGGCATCGTCTGAGTAGTTATAGCTTCTACATAATATGTCAAACTCAAATAAGAATAAGTCTGGATCTTCAGTTGACATACCTCTAAAAGTGGGTAACGATGATAGTGGGATGTTTTTCATGCTGATGTTTCTGGAAATATCCAATATTGGAAACCCAAAGGTCTTAGTCTTAGTGGCTGCATTTCCTTCTTCTTCTGCCATTCCACTGATAGATGGTTCAGAAACTGGATTTTGTGTGTCTCCTAAACGTTCAACATATTCACGTTCTGCCCGCCCCAATGTTCTTTCTTTCATTTTAGGTTCTTCTTCTGGAGCCTTGCTGGCTCCCCTTGAACTTTCTCTTGGTGGAATTTTTCATGCACCAGTGTCAATTGGATTAGTGGGGGGAGTTGTTTTTGAATCTTTAGAGCTTACAAATCTACCCTTATTATCTCTATATCTATGCATAAAATGGAAATTTGATTCTTAACTGAATTGAAATCCTAATTCTATCTAGAAGGTAAGAAGGCAACCTGGCTTCGAAGAACCCCACTCTAGTGGCCACATGTCTCTTCACTCACGTCTTAAACATTTTATCCTCCTCCCTCAAGCAACCTTTAAAATCATTCAAAAACTATGCAAACAATCTAAGCTAAGAATCACTTCCTACCGTTTGCAACTCCCTGACAACGACGCCAAAATGTTGTGCTACTTATATGTGTAATATAATGAACTCACTAATTATCAATCCGATATTCTTAATCAACAGAGTTACAAGACACCAGTAAGGAAGGTAATTCTAATGTCATGAGTATAGAACTATTCTATATTATGCATGATGGAAACAAAACAAACTAGGAAATCAAAACACACTTTAATTGTATTTCACAGAGAGCCTATCTACTCCATTATGACACATGCAAGTATGAGATGGAGTTCTTTTGACAGATCAACTCTGCTATCTGACCCAGAAAACTAACTATGCAATCACACTTCTGAAAGGGAAATCACACATCAATCATCAAGACATATCATGGGTAGTTCAATAGTCAATACACTGAGTATGTTGTGGTTCACAATGTGTTGTTGTGAACTTCACTAGTTCTCCTTCAAATATGTCTGACTACTGCTGCCAACATTTATGTCCATGAAACGAAATCAAATTCATAAAAACAGAAATAGAGAATATGCAAAAAAAAAGATCTCTAAGAAATCGAAACCTAAACTAAACTATATTGCTATCATCTAAAAAGATCAAAGCTTCAGCTAGTCTAACATTTATACTATTGAAATCAACTGCTAACACTAATCTATAAGGATGCTGACCTTTGTTGGGCGGTGGGCCCTTGCCACTTCAACAGGTCAGTGACTAGAGTCTACAATAATCTTTCTTTCAATCCACACATTGCTCTTACTCAAATTTCAAAACATAGAATTAAACTATGCTAACAACTCAACTCACATTCATTCATAAATGATCAAGACCTGGAAATAAATGACATCCTTCTATTAAAATTCAACTCAAAATCTGTTTTGCAATATGTAACATTGCTTCACATACTGTGTTATGATAACTCTCTACTACCTCCGCCATCCTGGCCATGACTATTTAAACAACCTTAGTCGTGAAACACAAGGAGGTGAAAGCTTTAGCAGATCAGTCAATTGCCAAATTTATATATTCGGTTACATATTTTAAGCTTCATCCTCATGACACAAAGTGTATGAGGATGAAACAATAAACAAACTAGCTTAACATAACCTTGCTAGAGCTTTTATGGTTCAACAAATATCCAAAAATTATTGTGGGCACGATCTGGAGCTAAACTTGGTATATTTTGCTTCATGTATTGGTACCGGATCGTCACAGGTGAGATTCAGTAAATGGTACCGGATCTGAACAGTATGCAAGTGGTTGGTACCGGACTAGAACAGTCTGCGACCATTGGTACCAGATCGCGACAGTGGATGGTTTGGTACCAGATCTGAATGGAAGGTGCACTTGGTACCAAATTCAGACAGTGGTAATCTGGTGCATAAGTACCGGATGGCTGAGCTAATACAGAAATGTTGGACTCATCTAGAGGCCAAAGGTTATACATGGAAATTTAAAACATTAGTACATGAAACATTTAGTCTCCTAGCTCAATAAACCAAAAAATGCACGAATTCAATTATACTTTACCTTATGAATCATCAATGGCTAATGGTAGTGTTATTTTTCATTTATCCAAGATTAGGTAAGCCAAAAAGGTATAGATGAGGAGTATAATAGGGACGACCTCTGTGCACTTTGCAAAATAATCGGTGGCAGTAAGTATATACTTGTGTTGTTTCTAGGAACTGGGTGTAATTTCTCCTATGATATACAACCCCCATTACTCAAAAGGCCTAGAGACAGTCATTGGTTGGAGTGGGATTGCTTCTCTCTTCTCTCTCCCAGCGCTTATCTGACAATTTTTACAATTCCTATAAGAGGTGTGAGTGTCTTTGAATAAGGTGGGCCAATAATAGTCGTATCTCAGTATCTTATGAGCGGTGGTGTTTCCTATGAAGTGTCCACTAGCAGGGCCATCATGGAGCTCCTTCAGAACTTTGTTTGCATCTTCATTTTCGAGAAATATTAAGAATACCCCATCATAGTTAATTTGAAAGAGTACCGAATTTATGAGGCGATATTGTACATATTTTAACCTGAGAGCTCTCCTTTCTCTCGGGTTGAGATTTTCTGGACAAGCTCCGTGTTGTAGGAGATAAGTTAAATTCTCATACCAAGACTTTGTCCCTAGGGAAATGTATGAAGCTTCACCAAACCATAATTTTGTTTCATTCTCCCAACCAGAATCTTCATTTACTTGGTCCTGAGCTTCAGCTGCGAGTTTGCACAACTCTTTCCCTTTAACTAGTTTAGAAGGTTTTATATATAGATAAAATTCTTGGACCACAACCATCCAGTTCCCTCTTATTTCCCCTATATCTTGCTGAGTAAACAAGGATTAGACCATAGGGTGAGGCACAATCACTTTGGTGTGGTTCTTGAGGATGTAAGACCTGAAGTGATTTACTGCCTTATATACTGCATAGGCCTATTTATTAACAGCAGGATAGTTAAGTTCGACTCCTTGAATATTAGTGCTCATGAATGACACCGAGGCCTTGTTGTTGTCATCGTCCTTCTGAGTCAATACTGCAACTAACGACTGATTAGAGGCGAAATTATAGAGGAATAAATCCCTATTGAAATCGGGACTTCGTAACACGGGGGCCTGGGATATATAAGTTTTAATATTGCTGAAAGAATCCTTTCGTTCGTCATCCCACTTAAATTCGACATATTTGTGAATCATGTTTTGTAAGGGTCTGATAGTTTCTACAAAATCAGGAGTGAATTTCCTCACAAAATTGATTTTCCCGAAAAAGGACTGCATAGCTTTCTTGTTATGAGGAAACGAGAGTTGATTTATGGCCCTAATCCTTTCTGGGTCTATGTGAATGCCTTCTTGGGATATAGTATGACTTAATAAGTTACCTTCCTCGACATCAAAATTACTTTTCTTTGGATTTAAGGATTTACCGTATCTCCTACACCTTTCAAAAATTTGATTTAAGTGTTGGATGTGCTCTTCTCTGTTCTTTGAATACACAGTTATGTTGTTTAGATACACTACCACACAATTGTTGATTAGTCCCCGAAATGATATGTCCATGGCCATTTGGAAGGTCTCTCCTGCGTTGATTAACCCAAAAGGCATGCGTTTATAAGCGAAGGTTCCCCACTTGATTCAGAAAGTAGTTTTTAAATGATCCTCCTCCGAAACCAGGACTTGGTTGTAACTTGAGAAACCATCCAGTAGAGAGAAAATCTTCGAGCTTGACATGGTCTGTAGGAGTTTCATATTTGGAAGGATTGGGTAATTGTCCTTTTCTGAAGCTCTGTTGAGGTTCCTAAAATCCACGCATAAGTGGATTTCTCTAGACTTTTTCCTCACCGGGACCAGATTTGGCATCCATGCAGAATGCCTAACCTGGAAAATGATTTTTCCATCTAAAATTTTCTTCAATTCTTGATACATGAGAGGTTCCAGAGATGGATGATACTTTCAGAGCTTCTCTTGGAAATGTTTTACCTCAGGTTTTAACAATATAGTGTGTTGAGTGATCCAATTATCATAAGTTTTGAGATATCGATAGGAACATGCGAAGACATATTGATATTGTCTGAACAATTTGAGATAAGATTTTATTTCCTCTTTAGATATAGTCTTGCCGAGATTCACATTCTTTTGATTTTCTGGGGTTTTGAGATTTATAGTTTCATGCAGGGGACTGGAGATACCGGTCTTTGCATTATTAGGCCCCCTAAAATGTTCTTTCAGATCAGAAAGATTTTCTAGATTAGCTATCCCCTTTGGGGTGGTGTGAGATTTCGATCTGTCAATAGGTTGGCCTGTTCGAGGATCAATTTATGTCGATTTCTCCAGGAATACCTCATCGTCAATGGCTAAATATTTGAAATTGTTTTGGTTATTTAGGAAGTTTATGATCTCTTCATCTCCTTCAAATACTTTCCAATTATAGATATTGTTAGGCACCGATGGTTTGTAGAGTAGTTCCACAGTGATTCGAGAGGCTTCATACTCTTCCAGAGGTGACAACCTTGAAGCAGCTGTGGCCAGGTAATCAACAAGGATATTCTTTGCTCTGGGGATCCTGGTGATATTGAAAGCTTCAAAATGCTCCATTAACCTATGCACTTCCTACTGATAATTCTTCAAGTGAGGGGAATTGCAATGTATAATATTCCTTACTTGTCTAATGATAATTTCTGAGTCCTCGAAAACATTCAATTTTTTTATGTTCAAGTCTATGGATTTCTTTAACCCTTGTACTAGAGCTTCATACTCGACAATGTTATTGGTGCATTCGAATTCTAGTCTACAAGAAAGGAAACGACGTTTACCTTTTGGATCAATGAGGATGCACCCTACCCCTGATCCCTCCTGCGATTTAGATCCATCAAAGTATAGGGTCCAAATTTGTGAAAAACAATCGCCCTTTTCCCCTTCCTTATTACTTTCTTTCTCTCCTATATTTTGTTCTGTAATCTCTAGCATAGGGTCTTGACAAAAGAGGGTGTCTTTTGTCGGTATCGATGACTTCTCTTGAAAAACCATTGCAATTTTTTGAGTGAGAGGGACATCAGATTAGAGAGGAGAAAAGTTTTCGAAGTGGGAATCGAAGGAATAATTTCTCAGCACGGGAAAATTTGTGGATGAGGGTTTGTTCATGGTTTCTAAATTAGTGATCGTATTTTATTGCACGTTTGCATGACTGAGACCTCGACGGGTGGTTCTTGAGACTCAAACAGGTCGTCGGAAGGCATGATCAGGTCAGGATCCCATATCAACATGGTTGTATCTTGTGGTGGATCAATCTCTTCCTGGTCAACAATATTCATAACTAAACTGCTTGATTGTTCGGTCAGAGAGACTTCGTCTCTTTCAGAGTGGTTTTCCTGGTGATATGTATAGAAAGAATTAGATGATACATTCCCTAGATCGATATTTAAGTTAGCTGGGGGAGGTTCAGTTGCCTTGAACGATGGGTTCCTTTTAAATAAAGGCTTATAGGGACTTTGGCATTGGTTTCCTTCCCCTGCGTTTCTCTTCATGTCTATGATACTGTTTGATAATTTCTTAACCATGCGTTGTAGATATTCTATGTCTCCATTACCCTTGTCAGGATTATTTTCTGCTTGTTTCCCTGGCGGTCTAGTCAAAAGGAGTCCTCTCCTGGGAGGAGGTTGAGCTTCTTTATTAACTAAATAAACCTGACCTTCTTTACACCCTTTCATCTGGAATTATATCATTTTGGATTCTTCAAAATTCTCATCTAGGGTTCATTTAGCAGCCCTTTTCACGAACATGGAAATAGAAGCTGGGAGAGCATTAGCATAAACTTCGATTTGCAATTCCGAAGTTGTCTTAGCTTCAGACTGAAAATTGTTCAAGATGGTCGTGAATCTTTGATTGAAGTCTTTGACCCTTTTTTTCGAACTCATGGTGGCGGTGAACAACTTAGCCATCAGAGCTCCCGTAGTTGTTTCTTTGGCAAATTTGTCTATAAAATCTTTTTGGAACTTTGTCCAGATGGTTATAGATCCTATCGGTAGATTGAAGTACCACGTGGAAGATGAATTTTCAAACGTATAGGGGAAAAATCTACATAATACGTCTTCATGTTGGACATTCATTAGTCTAATCGCCAGTCTGAATTTATTGATATGATCTTCAGGCAATACTGAAGTTTTGGGGTCAAATTTAGGAAGTAACTTCTCTGGATGTTGAGGAAGGTTATGAAATGGTCCCGGGAGGGCCAAATCATCTTTGGCCAACCGGGGTTGATTGTTAAGAGGTGGGTTCCCCCTTTCATCATTATGGTCATTGTTTCCTTCCATATCATCAAACTCTGAGTTAAACTCCTCCTCTTCTAAAAAATTGTTTGGTTCAGAGACGTCGTAAGCTGGCATTTCAGGTATCAAATCAAGAGGATCTTGGATTTCGGTGATTGCAAAATCTATTAAGTCTTCTACCGAGTGCATGAAAACTTCGTCAAGAGTATGGGAGTGTGGGAGCTAAGGAAAACACACCGATCTATCAGGTGTAGGCTCTTGAGATTCTTCTGAATTAATTTACCTCCTCGTGAGGAAGAGCGTAAGGTATTTCAGGGTGAAAAGGTTCTTCCTGGGGCTGGGGTGAGTTACTCGTTTTAGGAGTACTCAGTGTGTGTGGGTTGTCTTGGGAATGACTAGCCATGCATGTGGATTGTTTTGAATCTATAGGTTGTTTGAAATACTCTGTAGAATATATATCCAACCATTCATTATTATGGCCCTCCTTCCAGTGCCAATTTTGCTGATGGGTCCTAAGTCCCTTGATTCAAAAAAAGTAACCAAACTCGCCACCGAGGTGCAATTAGAGTCTGCAACGTTTAATAGTGGAATGGTTCTCTAGATATTGTGATCTGATCAAATTATCGATGTGATTTATGTTTGGACTATTCTCTTTTGTATTTTCTCTTGGGTGGGACCGATATGAGATGTAAGTCGGTATAAACCAACTTGGTAAGAAACAAGATTGAGTTTTAAACTATTGGGGAAGAGGCTAAGCTTGGGATAACCTGTTTCTCAAGCAGTCAGACGAAAAGTTTATACCACAGACCTAGTACTAATACATTAACCATGTGAGCATCCAATTATTGTCTGAGATACTAATTACCATAAAGAAAACACATATGAAATAAGATAGTGGCAAGAAAAATAGTTCACCTACCATAATCATTCATCACATAATAACACAATGATTCATATTCATCATTAAAGAAAAGAACAACAAAAAATTGCACTAGATAACTTGACAACATAATTAATTTCTCTTACTCATTACAAAATCATTCATGAAACAAGATAGGAAATAGTTCTTCTCCACGTCCAATCACACATGCAGTTATAACTTGTATCTGGTCCAGAAGGAATTCTCTATTAATGGTATCTCGGAAATAATTCTTAAAAAAACCAAAACAGAATAGTTTCTTGCAACAACCATCGAACCTTAACTAATTGGTCGATGTTCTTATTTATAACATAAAATTCCACTGAAAATAACGGCTAAGTGTAGTTTGATCAAAACAAAATTCACCACGTGGCGTCCTCTTCTAACCGTTTCTTTAATAGTCAACTCAAGATATCACTTGAAAGAGTGACTTTCCTGATACTCCGACCAACTGATAAGCAAATCCTCACAATTTTGGACCCATGGAAATCTGTGCTTCTCCATCGGAGCTGCGTAAATTCCTCTGATGTCCACCGCATCGCTCAGTACTTCACTAGACTGGTGTTTAACTACTGTAGCATTGTCTGAGCCTTCATCGAATGTTCCATAAATCTTTGCACTTTTCCTGGTGTTGTATCGGTCACCTTGGCTATCTTTTCGACACATAGTGAATCCTACTTGGCATGTGATCTGACTATGTCGCACAAGTCGATGAAGCTATCGGGGGTTCCCAACTCGGGGAGTCTGATATCCTTCATTGCTTTATTGATTTTTGGACTTGGTTTCTCCCTTATTCTTGGGTAAAGTCACGGAGCCAATGTTTCTCAGTAGTCAGAGATATCTTTCCTTCACTCGAGATTAAAATCATTTTTTAGAAATTGCTTATAGAACAATACTTGGAAAAAATGTATAAAAAACATGAGCGGGAAGAAAAACAAACTGATGCATACCTGTAAAGCTTGCTAAGCATGGTTGTTTGATACTTACATGATCTCTGCAACCTTTTGGATTACCTGTACCATCTTTGTTGGCGACATCCTACTTGGCATGTGATCCGACTATGTCGCATAAGTCGATGAAGCTGTCAGGGTCGCCAAACTCGGGGAATCCGATATCCCTCATTGCCTTGTTTATTTTAACCTTGGTTTCTCCCTATTCCTTTAAAAGTCACTGAGCTACCGGGTTTCTTAAGAGTCGAGATATCTTCTCCTTCACTCGAGATTAAAACGGCCTTTTAGAAATTGCTTATAGAACAATACTTGGAAAAATGTATAAAAATATGAGCTGGAAGGTTCAAACCGATGCATACCGTTTGCTAAGCATGGTTGTTTGATACTTACATGATCTCTGAACCTTTTGGATTACCTGTACCATCTTTGTTGGCGACGCCATCTTCTTTAGTTGGGGTGAGTTACATCCTGCATAATCTAATAAAGTAATACTTTGGAATATTAGGTATGGAAAACATGAGAGTCAAAGTTACACCAATGGCTGGTTGGCCCTTGGAGTCATGGTGCGATGTCGTTTTGAACATGTGCCAAAATTATGAGCAATTTCCTAGAATATCGGATATTGTTATGAGTGAAGTCCTTAAATGCTTCCAATCGAGGCAAATTTCTCTCATGGGAGTCACATCAGCAAGTGCATCGACCATCATTAGCTCATCATGGAGGCTGAGGGAAATGAAAGGAATCGATATGATCATACCACACATCCTCCATAATTCCTATTGGTTGCATATCGCATTCCCTTGGTCATACCAGTCACGCAGATGTGGCACAGTCATTCTTTGAAATGTCCTGTCGTAAGGCATTCAATGTCCCCTGGCACATTTCGGCTCGTTGACCCACTTTGTTATAAATTATAGATGTTTTGAAAGAGTTCTATTCATTTCACCGATCTTATGCACTAGTGAAGATTCATCTTGTGAGCCCAATTTTATCAATCTTTGTGTTTTGGTCTTTTGTCCAGTCACGAACGTCTAAACAAATACCTTGTCATGCCATGGGATCTAATCAAAATGCAAGGCGGGGTTTGCGAGGCAATCAGATCTCCAGGCTTGAGCCCCAACATGTCGGGGACTCATTCTTATTGGCAGCAGGTATTCCTGAGGTTCCAAAGGAAAATTATGACCTTCGTGCGGAATCTATAGTGTTTCTCCATGCAGATACCGAAGTGGAAGAAACTACGTCAGAAGGACGCAGGTTGGAGAAAATTCCCCCTCCTCAGAAGATACCATGGAGGAGAGGGAGGCCTTGGAAAAACAAGGAAGTTGGGGAACACCAAAACCCAGTCGAACCGTGTGCACGATCAGCTGCCGAAGAGTCCTTAATGTGCATTATTCGGCTTGAACCGTTCGAAACTGCAAGTTGGGGAAGCAGGAAAAAAACAAGAAGGATGGAAAATTAGGGTTATAACATTCGACATCCTAACCAACAGCTGGAACAGGCACAATGTTCCATAATTGAACTTTACCAGGAGAATATAGAGTTAAGACAATAGTTTGCGGCAAAGAACCTTGAGGTGTCAGCACCGCAAGGTCATGAATGTAATGTAACATGGCTTAAAAGACAACTTTGGGAAGCAAAAGATATGATCGTGCAGATACACAAAGTTTAGAGGGTATTAGAAGAAAAGAACATGAAAACACCCCAAGGAGTGTGGAGTATCTCGGGAGAAAATTCACACGCAGAAAAGACATGAATGACAAACAGTACTGTTTTGTTTTCTCGGATGTGACACATATTGTTTTGATAAATTTCCCTGTTTGTTTTGAAAATGTTCACGTACTCAATGTGACCGGGTCGGTTGGCCAAAAGGTGTTGGTAGTGTTTATTGTATGTAACCCAAACCTGACGGAAATCTTAATATATAAAACTTCGAAAATTTTCTGAAAGGATTCAAGTCATAGAAATTGAATGCATTGTTTCCCTCTTTGTGTGGAAAACCGCATTCTTGTAAATTAGCCTTGATTTTATAAGTAGCATAGCTCTAAGTTTATTTGTATTTTGGTTTATATTTCCCTAACAAAAACTCCCAATTCCGATTGATGCTAACAAGGCATCACTGACTCGGGACTCATTAAATAAAACCTGGAAATCAGTTCGTGGGTAATGGTCGGACTCGGGACTTTGTTTAAGTCGAACAAACTAAACTGAGATTAACATTACAATTGTCGATGCTAGATGAGTATCAGGGATCGACCTTCAGGAATAAAAATAGCGTGCAGTATCTTAGTGGGTTATCATCCTTCAAATCTCCCGATACCGAAATGTTTTGGAAGTCGGCGATCGACGATTATTATTTCATTTTCATTCAATGATTATTCTTTTAACTTTTCTCCAATGTTGAGAGAATCGATCATCGACGATATCCTTGGTGAATTTCGTTCACGAAATAAAACGCCCGTTCACCAACGCCGATGAGGATCGACGATTGGCGACTGCGGTGTTCCCAAGTGATTTTCTTCCTCCTGTAATTCTTTCTGATGACGAGTCCGCGAATGCGTTGGGAAAATTTTTGGGTGTCGATTCTTTAGTTATTTAAGTTATAGATTTCTCGCATGTTTAAGCAAGATTTTAAGTATTTAGTGAGAATAAAAAATGATAAGAAAAGGACACATTTTTTTCATATTAGACAATGCCAAAAGATCAAGTGGTACCCAAAAAGGTGAAACTTCATGTAGACTTTTTAGGGTGTGTTGAGTGCTCAACACCAGCCTGGTTGATGCGTTGTTGATGCACTTAAATATGATTATGTGCGACCCTCTTTCTATGCCATACATCTTATTCATTTCCTCGGCTAGTGCCTTCTCCTTTGTTTTTTCATCAAGGAACTGCACGGGGCTCTCCCCCCGATATGGAAAACTTGTAATATACACAATGCGCTCTACGTCTATCAAGATAGGCTCTTCCACCCATAGGTATCCTCTGTGGGTAACTGCCATTAGTTTCTTGATGTAGTTGTTTACGTCACAACCCCTTCCAAAGTGTGGGATTTCCAACAAGATTAGAATCTCGGTGTTGGCCAGTCTGATTGCCCACTGTTTTGGTTGGACAATTGGCTCACTGAAGGGTCCTATACCCATGATATCCAGGTAAACTTGCTTTTCGAACTCAGGAAAATTTTCCATGTCGGTCACATCATGATCCGAGTACCATAGTTTTTCCATGCATCCTAATAGGTTAGCCATGACACACACCCCTTCCGGAATGCACGATAAGACTATGGTTGTTGTGGCCTACCGATGCGATGATCTTGCTACTGGTTTCTTGCCATTCCACTATGGTGGATGACTCAAGGTTCCAACCTCCATTGTTCTTTCCTTTGTATACTCCTATGGTCAGCCAGTGACATATTCTACTATGCCTTCCTATTGCTTCTCCAGCACTGTTGTGTGTGACCTCTCAAGCATGACCGTTTCTGTCTAGTTTGGGACCGTCCCATTAACTCTTGGGGCTTCTTCAGGGTTTTCAGGTTGCGAAGGATTTCCTATGTCCTTTGCCTGCTAGCTGTGTCCCACTTCCAACATATCAATATCCATGCCCACTAGTGTTGTTTGTTGGGTTTCCTCCACCAGTGGTGTGGGGCTCGTTGGTTCCATATTGAGAGAAGCGATTTCATCCAAGTTTATGAATTCTGTAGTCCATGGTGGTTCCTATCCGTTTCCCTGTGGCTGTTGAGCTTCTCTAAGGTTTCTTCAAGGTCGTCTATAGGATTGGCTCGACGCTCCTATCTTGGGTGGTACCATGGTGGTAACAATGGTCTCCGTCGATCTTAGTTCATTCTGTAACTCCTAAAAAATCGCTCTGTTCTCTGGATACTTTGTTTCTCTATGTTTTCCTCAATTTCATAATAACCCTTCTGATACCCACGTGCTTTCCTTATATGGGAATCGTGCAAAACTTATTAGAGACGTTACCCAAGTTGTGTTTTGAATGAACTGGTGCTTCCTACATACCTAGCATTGAATTCCCTTAACGTCACCGGTCGACATGATTACTGCGGCATCCTGTCAATTGTTCTGGACATTCAATTTTGATAGACGTCGTCAGTTGGAGCCTATTTGTCATACCCGCCATCTCAACAATTTTCGCCTTTTTCTGACCATTGGTCCTTTCTCCGTTGCACTAGTTGTTCCAAGTGTGTGTGAACATTCTCTTTTCGTCGCACTATGTCTCCTTTTGCTGGTTGTTTTATTTTGATGTTTGGCGCGGTAACCCTTATGTTGTTGCGTGAAACCCTTTGTTTTTGTTTTTTAAGTGCTAGGGGGTCGACTCTCTCACCCAAGAGATCCGGGTTCAAGTCCTGACAATGGAGCCATTTGTTGGATTTTAGTTACTCTTCTACTCTATCATTCATCTACTTTGATCCTATTTGACCCAGGTTCAAACTTAGTAAGCTCCCAATAAAATCCCTCTAAAACTATCGGCCCCTCTGGTAGACCAGAAGGAAACACAACACATAAAGTGCACTGCGCAGTCTCACCTGAGATAAATCTATGGGTGGTTACAATAATCAGGTGTTTGCAACCTGGGGAAGAGTGGAGTTCTATGGTTGTATCTTGTAATCTTTATTTATTCAGTCTAAGATATGACTATATTAGTCATTCTATCCATGTATGTGAAATAACATATCTAACTAGTTAATTCATTCATCTAACATTCACAACTTAACAACAATAAAAATGCACACTTTCATTCACATAACACAGGTGTTACCGTATTTCAACCCGTCCCGATATATGTCCACAAATATCTGGCTCTCAAGCTCTTTATTATGGTTCACGAATATGTCATTCCACACGTGTTTACAATCTTAGATCTTACTCTCTTCAATAGGATCCTCGATCCTTGTGAGGCTGACTATTTCACACCAGGCTCCTCAGCTTGTGATCTAACCCTCAGGATCAAGTTTATCGTTGCCTCTCTAGCTCACCAGCTTACTGAATAGTACAATTCTTACAACTCTCTACCATCTATTCTCTTTTTCTTCTCTCTCTCTCTCTCTCAATCAACCTCTTGGTCGGGGTCCTCTTCTCCCTCTAAGTATTACTTATTTATATTCTTGGATCATTATCCATTACAATACATTACAAAAAATCTAACCCTAGCATCGTTAGGTCTTCCTTGCATGCACACCTCATCTAATTCCCTCACATGTGCTACTTTTCCTTCTAGCTGTCCTTTCCTCCTTGCTTGCTTCTCTTCCCCAAAATATTATTTTCTACTGACTAGGCCTACATCCAACACCCCATCTTCCATGATCCATCTTGTTTTCCTATGCCAACCAAGTTCCCCTTATATATCCCCAAATTTTAAGGGAAGCCAAGTGAGGATCTAGAAAATCATTTCACGAACTTTCATCTTCGATGCTCATATAATAAGATCACTGACGATGTTTCTTGAGATTTCTAGATTCAAACTATGTATAAAATTTTGAAACTAAAGCACTTGTGACTAATGGTTATTCAAATTATCAAATCAACAAGGACTTTCTCTCCACTACAAGGAGAGCACCTTCTAGTAGAGGTTTTTGTGAACGTTTTTAGTGTTACAAAATCTGGCAAAATTTTCAAAAAACCCTCTGCTACAACCTCTTCTATTGGCTGCAGAGGTTTTAGCGGACGTAACTAAATTTTTTTGGGTAGGGGGAGGTTGTAGCAGAGGTTTTTTTTTCCAATGTTGTTCTTGTCAAAACACACCGGTGCAGTATTGAAAAACACGCACCGACACGTTACTATAATAAAAAGCACCAGTACATTAATATAATAAAAGTTCCCCAGGTCTTAATATAATAACAAAATGCCCTGATGTGTTTATAGCTATTGTGCACCGATTTCTCCTTTTTTCGTCGTATGCAGAGCACCGATGCTCTTATAATTACTACGCATCGATTCCATGTTGTTTTTGTATGACACGCTGGTACACTTTAGGATTCGTCCACCCTGGTGCGTTTAAGTTATAATTAGCCCCAATGTGATCACACTATTCCGAGACACAGTGTGTTTAATATAACACACGCCTCTGTGCTTGTGTAATTAGTACACACTGGTATCTGTTTTACCATGTGCACTAAAGGGTAGTGAAATTTTGAATATTCGAGGTGAGATGTCGGCACCATTATTTTTAGTATGCACCGATGTGTATATTATAGTAAAAGAACCGATGTGTAAGTAATATTTAGAATCCCAATGCGTATAATAAACATAACTCACCGGTATGAAAATTATTTTTTGTGCCATGGTTTATATTTCAAAAGAGAGCACCGTACAAGTTTGAAATGATAAATATTATTGTAAGTTATATAGTTTATGGAACGATGTGTTTTCTTAATAGTACGTACTAATGCATTATTATAATTAATATGTATTGTTGCATATGATGCCTCAAAATGCACCGATGTCTATGGCACGAACTATCTAGTGAGTTCAAAATAATACAGTGCACTAATATGTATATAATTTAATTCATTTCTTTTACAGATTTTCAATTAATTATCTCAAAATCAAATATTTTTTATAATAATATTGTTTTATATTTATGTATTTCATTTGGATAATGATTGCATTAATGTGTTATCCAACCAATTAAACCTGTGCTATTTGTAAGAATTTAAATCATCCACATATTAATTATTTAGCAACACAACATTTTACAACATTTGACAATGCAATGAAATAAGAAATCCATTTTATTATATATGAACAAGAGACCCATTGTTAGACAAAAATGAATAATGTAAAGGTCCAGTACAATAATCAAATTTCAACCAATTTGTAGTTGTTACACTTATTGGTAACATGTCCTCATACAATTGGGACAATATGTCGAGTACATTAAACAAAATCTCTAATTTTCAGAGACAAATATTCCAAAACATACAACTTGCAGTAACATTCAATTATATCGATTTCCATTCATTAGTTGAACTGTTGACATTTCTTGAGCTACATGCACGCCTCATTTTTTCATCACATGTAGGTGATATTGTACTTTGGTTTTTTAACATAATGTTTTCTTGATCAGATTTTTTTTTTATGTTCTGCCCCTTCATCTTCCATCTACAAACATACAAATAAATTGTAATAAGTATATCTACATTTATATAGTAGAATATACATGATTGTGTAAATAAAAAAACATACCATAGCACCAAGTATTTCATAAACAATACACATTCTTTCAGATCCATGCTTCATGAATTCTCTCAAAATATCCTCTGATGTCTACATTCCATACTATGTTTCCTGCATGTTTAATACGACATGACAAATTCCAGTCAATATAATCAATATAAAGTTTTCATGTTTTTTCATTAATTATAAAACAAAAGAAGTTAAACAACATATCTACTTACAAATTGTTCAATTAAATTTTTATTCTTCAACATATACTCACAACCCATACTTAACCCAATGTTTGTCAATTCATGAGTTGGCTCCTCTTTGTATGTTAACAATAAGTATACGATATCAATGGAGAAGTGTAAATTAATTATTTAAAATATAAAGATCACAACAAACATTAAATCTTAAGAAAGGCTAAAAACATAAATACTCACAAAGTTTGCAATCAACCATTTTATTCCTTGTCATCCTGTCTTATGTGATGAATGGATTCTAATTGTTTTTCTTTTCTGCAAGAAAACAATTGAAAATTAGTATTTCACATGATACTTAAATTCGATGTACATAAAATAATAAATAAATGATTACATACCTCTTGTGCACATTGTAGTTGGGATGACTCTCCTTGTGATGAAATTATGTTTATTTATTTTAACATTTTCTTCTACACTTTTTTGCACATCCCTACCGACATATCTTGGTTTTCCCCTTGTTTATCCCTTGGAATTTTTAAAATCTCCCTGAAAAAATAAATATATAAAAATTATTATTTCAAAAAAACAATTCTCAGTGCATATATTAAGATAATTCAAACCGGGGCGTCAACAATATTTATATGCCCTGGTGTGTCAAACATACATATACGAACCCGTATAGTATAATAGTGTGATTGCAAAATTGAAAATGTTTTAGAAATTTTTGTATTTAGCCAGTGCTTTAAGAATTAAGAAAAGCATGGCTTCATAAATACTATTTATTATGCATTGTCGAGTAGTGAAAAAATTTAAAATAAATGGAAATTTCCATATAAAACAATATTTTTTCTATTTTAAACTCAATGATGCACTTTTAAGACAATGCGCCCTGGTGTGTGCTTAGGTAAAATGTGCACCGTCGACCGTAAAAATCATTTTTTAATAATATTCAAATTGAAATAAAGAGGTTTTATATACAAACAAATAAACATCAGTGTGCTTACTATCTACAGAGTGCACCAGTCACCGTGAAGGCGTTTAAAAAAAAATGAAAGCGATAGGATGGTTTGGGATCCAATGCAATGAGTGATTTCATTGCAAAAGATAGGAAACACCCATATATAAATAACCAAACGCTATAAATATATTTTGCTTAAAAAATTTCTTCTTGTGAAATATAGAAGTAGAAAGGAAAAGAATAGTGAGGAAATTAGGGCTTCCAATACTGAAGGTAACTATGAAATCCTTTTTTGTTTTGTTTGGGAATGCACTGAAAATTGTTTGAATCAAATAGGAAAATGATTAAGATGATTAATATAATTAAATCATATACCTGAAATTTCTCCTCTGCAGATTTCTATGTGATCTATAGTACTCCCCCTAAAATTTGGCTCTTTGAAAAAAATCCACCCACATGGAAATCTTTGTTGCACAAATATCCTCTCTAAAATTTGGCAAACAATAAAACAATGAATAGGGATTTTATTTATAAACACAAAAACGAAAATTCCCACTTATTTGTTTATTGTATATTTCAGTGCATTGATGATAAATATGCCCACATTTGTTTTTCTTCAAAGGTCATGTTTTCGGTGCGCTATGCCATGAGTAGCGTACTAGTGTGGTATGTATACTGCACCAATTTATTTTCGTAATAAATTTCAAAGTATTGATAGTAAGCACACATTATTTTTCTAAATTGCTTCAGTTGATGTGTTATACAGTTTGAAACGCATGAGAGAGAGAGAGAGAGAGAGAGAGAGAGAGAGAGAGAGAGAGAAGGGGATACAGTGAGTCAGAGAGGGGGGGGATACGGAGTGAGGGGGAGAGAGGGGTAAATGAGAGAGAGAGAGAGAGAGAGAGAGAGAGAGAGAGAGAGAGAGAGAGAGAGCATGAAATTCACATTTTCTATGTTCGAGGAGGATATGTTTAAGGATCGAGTAACTATTTCATATTTTGTAAAGCCAGATTGATATTTTTTGTATACCCAGGGGAAAAACAACAATGGTATTGTAGAAAAAAACAATGATTTTTTAAGTGTGTTGTCAAGTTATAAAAGTTACTCAAAGTTCTTTTTGAAGTTAGATTGTTCTATGTTATCCAATATTATGGTTTTGGCTCAAATGCAAAAAAAATAAAATTATAACATAAAATGGCCAATTCTTCATATTCCAACATCGCCTTATTCAGTATCTTTGGAACTCCTTCAAGTTATCTCATGCCGAATGCAGTACGACTAGATTTTATTGATAATTCATTTATCTCATTGAATTTATGTTATGTATGCAGGTGCAGTTTAATAATTTTTCATTGAATTTTGTAGGTTCAAGATTCGGGATTGAGTTTAGATGCTCAAGATATTCCCGTGGTCCCAAAATTACGCAAAAACTTATCAGGAAAAAGATACTACAAGCAGATGTTTGATGAAAATGGACAAATTCTTTACCCTACCAATCCGAACATGCCATCTTCCAGTAGCCATCTCGGGCCACTGGTATTACATTGTGAATTTAATATCTTTTATATGGACAACCCCATGGGGCGTAAGAAAAAGATGATTGAGTAATTGTATTTTTGTATTTTCAACTAATGTAAATGCATTGTTTAATTTGACATTTGTTTTATAAAGGGGTTGGTTTCATGTTTAATATTGGGAAGAAAATTTCCATGCTTCTAATAAGTGTTTAGTATAATGTTTGAACATATTAAAAGCATTATCTTACTAATATTATCAATGTAATGTTCAATATTTTTACAATCAAAATTTTGATGATGAACGAATTGTCCACCATCTACCGTTTCACCCCAATACGATGTCAAGTCGTGAGCTTGTTGGTAAACGAAAAGACAACAGAGAGGAAGCATACTGAAAATGGTTGAAACAACCACCCATTCAATTCCCACTACGTTTTGAGTGACCAATTCAAAACCTCAACAGTAATACTAGTTCTTCACATGTTGGGGATGAACACAATGATATAGAGGTTGGTATAGATGATTTATTGCAAGATACGCAGGCTATGGAGGGAATGTTTTTAGATGAATTCCAAAACAATGAGCTAGGGGATGATGTTGATGTCACATATACCTTCTATGAAAGCCTGAAATTTGCTTCCACCACCCCCTTATTTGGTCTAATACAGGGGTTTGCAAGGTCTATCTATCTAGGGACAACAATGTTACTATACAACTTGAAAGCAATGTATGGTATGTCCTATGCATGTTTCTCGACACTTTTGAGCTAACTAACCATTGAGTCCCCTAAATTTTTAAGGAATCTTGTCACACAATGAAGGAATAAAATGGTTTATTTTATTCATCCTTAATGGTCATATGTAAATTTCTATTTCCCACTAATTTCAGGTTACTAAAAGTTAAGTTACTTCCGAGTGATAATCACTTTCTTGATAGTTGGGAAGAGGAAAACCAAATACTGAAAATGTTGGGTGTTGAGTACATATCAAACCATGCATGTCTGAATGATTCTATTCTATACAGAAACGGATATGCGAACAATCACATATGTCCAAAATGTGGGCAAGATAGGTACCATAAATAAAAAAACAAGGGTAAGGCACATGATCCTCCTCTTAAGATATTGAGGCACATGCCTATAATTCCAAGGATTCAAAGGGTCTTTCATTGAAAAAAATTATCCATGTTGCAGGGGTGGCATGCCTCACATAGAAGTGAGCCAAGATTTATGTGAATCCCAACAGGTTCAATAGTCATGAATAATATAGAGGAGACATGGCCTGATAAATTCAAGGATGAAGTATGGAGCCTCTGATTGAGCATAACTATGGATGGAATTAACCCGTATTCCCTCCAAAACAATAGTTATTATGTTTGGCCAATGGTAGTGATCAATAAAAATATCCCCCCATGGTTGTTCGTGAAGAATGGACATCTTATGATGACTCTTATAGTCCCCGATAAAAGACAAGTGAAGAGAATGGATGTCTACCTCCAACCACTGATCAATGAATTTAAGAAATTATGGGAAGGGATACATGGATACATGTATATGATGTATCAAGACCTATCCCAATAGATAGATATTTTATGTTGTATGGAATATGTGCATACACCACACATGATTATCTAGGACTAAATTTTTTCTATGGTAAGCATGTTCATCGATTTTTTTATATTTGTAGTTTGTTTTGGCATACTTCATTTGGTGCAACTATATTTTGAAACTAACATGCTATATATACGATAACATTGCAGGTATTGTAACAAAAGGGTATCATGGATGTAAATGTTGTGGAACTTCTATATATACTATATGGTCCAATGACCTATGAGAGTTGGTGTACGATTGTTCGAGGGTATTTCTCTTAAAATACCACCCTTATAGAAGAGTTACATCTACTTTAAATGGTAAACCAGAGAGAACCCGAATTCTTGAAATAATAACACTGGGAGATTGGAATAGGGCATATGACACAGAGAAGGAGAAAGAAATTGCAGAATTATTTGATTCAAATGGGGTACCTATGTTCGAGTATCCTAAATGTTTTGACACCTATTTTGAGAAAATGCCAATTGGGATGAAAAGTGTTATAACCCTAAATTGCACCAAACATGCATACCTAGAATTAGGCCATCTTACTTGCTATTGTTTCCAAGCCATCACTGAACAAATCTTCTAAAAAACCATTGTTTTGAAGGTGTATGTTCCCTACACCACTATTTCCCATGTACACATGCTTGCTGGACCACTACAACCCATGTACACTCACAAAAAGCACAAAAGATGAAAATTGCAAAGGAATACGGGTTTTCGGGCCGTTACCTAACCAGTTGATCGACCATAGCCACTCACCCCAACCGTTACTATCTCTTTTGGCCTATAAAAGAAGGTGTTGGGGTCCCATTCCAAGAAAAAGAATGAGAGCATAAAATATCTATCCATTTTAGTATTCCCCCTTTGCCCCAATATTTTGCAACCACATTGTGAGTTTGAGCCAGAATTCCTTTTTCCTCCATTACAAGCCTTTGCCATTTCCCTAGAGAGAATTGAAGAGGATAAGAAGATGTGGAAGCAGTTGGTGTAGGGTGAAGAGGATCCCAAGATCGAGTTTGAGGAGCAGTTGTTGGTCTCATATTGTAAACGACTTTTGTGAGATTAATATAAAGAAATATTTTTTCCATCCCGCCAAATGATGTCTTAAATCTTTATGATTTATTTACATTTTTGTTATGATGTCTAACCCACTAATCCTGATATAGAATGCATGCTTGTAGTTTCTTGTTTGTGTTTTGGTGAATGCAGGTTTCCCTTGGGAGGAGATCTGCAGTCAAGAAGCAACTAAGCATGAAGGGATCGACACCGAACGTGGAGTTTAAGGTAGGCCTACCGGATCCCTATAATTTGTCTTTTATGTATGATTGTGGGGTAATGACGGGATAATTGTTAAAAAGTAGGAGACTTTAGATGGTTAGCTCTTCCTGCACTTTAGAACCCTGGTGTATCCCATAGAGGGGTTTTCCCACTATAGAAAAAAGGAAATATGTATTTTATGAGCTTCCATATTGGGAGTATATTAATATTGGACACTTAGTAGATCCCATGCATATATTAAAAAATGTTTAATATTCCTTATGGAGGAACATATCATGGAATAAAATTGACACATTGGCTATTAGGAGAGATCTTATTGCTTCAAATACTAAAAACAGGCATTGGCCAATAAATGAAGCTAGAGGAGAGGTTGATCCCTCTTGGTATTTTAAAGAATGTGGTGTCCCATAGATTTTGAATAAAGATGATCTTTATATGGCGAAGGATGTTATATTAGGTGTGAAGGAAATGTATTTATATGGGTCAACTCTATGATGTTGCTTCACTATAGACGAGAATTTGTCGAGGTTGAAATCACATGACAATTTGAACCTTATAATGGTATGCATGTTGAATACATGATTCTTCTTCTATACTAATGTCGATAAAAATATGTTATGCACTCACAATTTTATGGAAATTAATGATGTGTGTGTCTATTTTGTAGTGTCATTATCCATTGCTTGTGCATGGTTGTGTGAACCACGACTTCCCCCAAGACCTACGGCATGTCATATCAAAATTATTTGCATTTGTACGTTGGATCACATCAAGGGAGATTCATATGGATAACATTCCATGGTGGCATTGAGAGATAGCTGAGATTGTTTGTATGTTTGAGAAGAACCTACCCATGATTTTTATGGACTTGCAAGTCCATGTTTTAATTCACCTACCTGATGAGGTTGAATTAGATTGGGTTCTCTCATGTCATTAGATGTTCTTCTTAAAGAGGTACATGAAAATATTGAAGGGGTTTTCTTGACAAAGGGAAAAACCAGAGGGCTCTATGATAGAAGGGTGCATAGTATACGAATCATTCTATTATGCCAATGAGTACATCAAGCAAATTGACGATATAGAAGGAGAAATCATTTGGGATGACCATCAAGAGGAGGATAAAAGGGAAGGGGAGCTACACCAAACGAACAGAAAAAGGCGCTTGATAAAGAGTAAGTCAGTTATATTTTGTCAATTTAGTACAAAGAAATTGTTTAGATTGAAGTTGATAATATATATTTCATCCCATGCTATTTGTTTTGAATTTTTTTTACATCAATGAATTTAGAAATTTGGATGCCATCAATAACTTCATTCTTTAAGTTTATAATATATATTTGATCTCAAGCTATTCGTTTTGGATTTTTGTATACATCAGCAAATTTTGAAATGGATGCCATCAATAAATTCATTCTTTATAACACGAAGGCAACACGACCATGGGGTGTGTTGTATGAATAGAAAAGAAGGAAATGGGATAGTGACAAGAAAACATTCAGACGGTTGAATGGTAGACACATGCCTTATCCTGGCCATTTAAAAGAAAATATGCCAAAAATATGTCCCAACAGTTGGGTGGCTCACCGCAAGAGAAATATGAGGTGTCAATGTAATTTTTAAACCTATGAAGTAAAGAAATGCATATAGATTCTTAAGAAAACCATAATTTAATCAATGGTTCCTACATAGAGTACACAGAGAGTTTATACTGGAAACCCTCAATCGGGAAAACATTTATTATATTCAATATATCGAATTTCACCATTCACCATACAATATATACAATGTTTTTAGGTTTTTCATAGATACCAAAACCCTAATCCCTTAATACGGGATTAATTTAGAAAACCGCTAAAAATAACAATCTTTCTTAGACTTGCAATCTTTCTTATAATGCCCTGTTTTACCACACTTCCAACATTTCCTGAAAGATTTTCCTAGAGACTTAGATCTAATTGTATATTTAGATCTCCCCCCCAAAGAATTACTAGGATTCCTGTCTTGGGTACGACCTCTTACAAATAAAGCATCTATGCTATGACCATTCATGCTTTTCCGCCTCATGTCTTTAGATAAAAAGGATGCAACTACATCTTCATACTTCAATGTGTATTTAGTAGTACTACCTATTGCTACAACCAGATTATCCCAAGAGTCTGGAAAAGAACATAACAAAGTAATACACTTATCTTCTTATGCAATCGTAATATTAACAGAGACAAGTTGACTTACCAAAGTATTAAAGGCATTTAGATGTTCTATCACGGAATCTCCATCTTCCATCCTAAGATGATACAACTTCTTTCGAAGAAACAACTTGTTTACCAGGGACTTTGGTTGATACAAATTCCCCAACTTATCCCATAGTTCCTTGGCCATAGATTCTCCTGAGACATTCAACAACACTGAATCTTCTAGGTAGATTCGAATAGTACTCCTGGCTCTTATGTCCAACTTCTCCCAATCTTCCTTCGACATACTAGTAGGTGGTGTATTGGTAGTTTGTGTACTAGTAGGTTGTGTACCAGTAGCCTGTGTGCTAGTAGACGGTGTACCAGTAGGTTGTGTACCAAGATCCACAACGATCCATTGTTCTTTGTCTACAAGAAGGTCCTCCATCTTCAGTTTCCATAGCTCAAAGTTTTTACCGTTGAAATTCTCTATCTCGATTCTAGAAGAGCTTTCCATTCCTCTTTCTGCACTCAAATCACCACTGCAAATGCTCCCACTAAACCTAGGTTTATCACAGACCCAAGATAATATTGATCTATCAAGACCGAGCCAAACCCTCAACAACAAAGGCGCCCCTCTGAAGCCAAAAATGATCTCCGATACCACATGTAAGTTTTAAACTTGTGAAGTAAAGAAATGCATATAGATTCTTAAACAAAACATAATTTAATCAATGGCTCATACACAGAGTACACAAAGATTTTATACCGGAAACCCTCAACCGAGAAAACCTTTCTTATATTCATTATATCGAATTTCACCATTCACCATACAATATATACAATGTTTTTAGGTATTCTGTAGATACCAAAACCCTAATCCCGTAATCCAGGATTAATTTAGAAAACCGCTAAAAATAGCAAAATCCATTAAAAATAACAAAAACCACCCAAAAATAAATTTCGGGGCGCTACACGTAACTAGGGGGGGCATACCTGCCCCCCCCCCCCCCCCCC
>SNQJ01S0002665.1:56498-86176 GCA_010110895.2 Picea sitchensis
TTGGGACCCCCCTAGGAAAGCGCCCGAAAGACACGACACAAAGAACACTACTAGAGGGATTGTCATACATAGTTGTCAAATCTGACGCGCCCACACACACACATGCAAAGAATATAACACATACCCAACAATGTCCCACTTATTGTTTTCTTTGCATCCAGGGGTCCAGGGGATTATATAGTCAACAACCAGGGCATAAATATCCATTGTTACTCTAAACTGGGAGAACTTTTATGTGCTCATAGACTTTGTCAATGAATCTGCAACATTCTACAAAGTGTCAACCTTTTCCAGTAACACCTTCTTTTCCTCAACCATGTCTCTCACAAAGTGATACTCAACATCAATATGCTTTGTCTTCGAATGATAAGCTGGGTTATTTGCTAGGAAGATTGCACTATGAATGTCACAATCTAATCTCACTGCTTGTTGTACCAACCCAATACATGAACACAATCTTTGTAACCATACTGCTTCCTTGATTACATGAGTGGTTGCCATGTATTCAACTTCTATAGTTGAGAGTGCCACTACAACCCGTCTTTTGCTCATCCAAATGATTGCTCCTCCAAATAGGTTAAAAACATACCCACTTGTAGATCTTCTTCGATCTAGATCTCCAACCCAGTCTACATCAACAAAGACATATATGTCCACCACTATGTCCAATCATGGTCTTCATTGGTAGCATAATCCATAACTGGTAGTGCCACGAAGATACCTGAAGACCCTCTTTACTGCTTCCCAATGCTCCTTCCCCAGTTTTGACATATACCTGCTCAAAACTCCCACTGCATGTGCAATGTTCGATCTAGTACAGACCATTGCATATATCAAAATGCCAAATTCACTGGCATACAGAACATGGGACATGTCCTCTTCTTCTTCCTGTGTCTTGGGACACTGATCTACAGATAACTTTACACCTATAGGAATAGGAACCTTGACCGATTTACTTCCATGCATATTAAACCTCTGTAATATTGTCTCAACATATTTTCTCTGATTCAACCAGAGTTTCTTGTTTCAACGATCTCTTTTAATCTCCATTCCCAGAATGAAGTTAGCAGCACCGAGATCCTTTATGTCAAATTTGGAGGATAGTTGTGATTTCACCTCCTTGATAACATCCATGTTATTTCCTACCAACAACATGTCATCAACATACAACACTACATAAATGTAGTGATTACCAACCTTCTTGGAATATACACAGTGATCAAACCTACTTCTCACAAATCCCAATTCAAGGATGTATGTATCAAACTTTTGGTACCACATCCTAAGTAATTGCTTTAGACCATATAGTGAATTATTTATCTTACAGGCCAACTCTTTCTTTCCCTTCACTACAAAGCCTTATGTCTGCTTCATGTAGATTTCTTCTTTCAGATCCCCATGTAGGAATGTTGTCTTCACATCCATCTGTTCCACTTCAAGATCAAAAGCAAAAACAATAGATAAAAAAAATCTAATAGAATTTAACTTAGCAACAAGAGAAAAAATCTCACCAAAGTCAATTCCCTCTACCCAGGAATAACCTTTTGCTACTAGTCGAGAATTGTATTTCTCCACTTTTTTTTCTGCATTAAACTTCTTCTTGAACAACCATTTGCTACCAACAAATTTTCTTCCAACTGGCAACTCAACTATATGCCATGCCTCATTCTTATCCAAGGCATCCATTTATTCAACCATGGCCTTATTCCATAGTTTACTATCCTCTGAATTCACTACTTTCCTGATAGATCTGGGATCATCATCAGTAATAGATAAAGCAAAATTGGAACGAAAATCAGGTGGACTATACCTTTCTGGTTGTCGTCTTTCTCTCACTGATCTCCTCAATAATGGGGTATGAGGTTCTTCTTCTTCTTCTGCTGCTTCATCTTCTTCAGATGATTCAGATTTTGCATCATCCAACTCTAGCTCTATTTTCTCAGGTTCTTCTGGCCTTGGTAGAAATTCATGTTTGGAAACATCTTTTACCTCTATGAAAACAACATCTCAATTGTAAATAGTCTTCTTATTTTCTAGGTTCCAAATATTATAACCTTTCACACCATATTTATAACCAATAAAGATACACTTTTCAGCCTTTTTATCCAACTTACTCCTATTTTCATTTGGAACATGTACATAAGCATCGCAACCAAATACTCTAATATGTTGAAGAGAGGGTTTCTTTCCAATCCATACCTCGTGTGGAGTTTTATCATCCAACGTTGATGAGGGTGATCGACTAACCAGGTAACATGTTGTACCCACTGCCTCTGCCCAGAATTCCTGTCCTAACTCGGCACCGCTGAGCATGCTCCTTTCTTTTTCCATTAGTGTCTTGTTCATCCTTTCTGCAACTCCATTCTACTGAGGAGTGTATGGAGTAGTCTTTTGCCTTTCTATACCTCACTTCTTACAGAATTCTTCGAATTCATTTCCACAGAATTATCCACCATTATCTGTTCTCAATACCTTTATTTTCTTCTCTGTCTGATTTTCTACCAGAGTCTTAAACTCTTAAAATTTATCAAATACCTAAGATTTCTTTCTAAGAAAATAAATCCATGTGTTCCTTGAGAAATCATCTATGAATGAAACATATTACATAGACTTACCTAGTGATGGAACAGGCACAGGTGCAAACACATCACTGTGTATCAACTCTAAGATCCCCTTTGCTCTTGTAGCACCAAATGGGAATCTTACTCGATTATGTTTACCATATATGCAATGTTCATAGAAATCAAAATCTAGAGTGCAATTAGCCATACCTTCAACCATTGTTTTGATGCCACAAAATGGTCTTCTTTTCTGGGACAATATTGATCTTGTCTCCTTCATTTCTCTTCTAAGGGACAACAAAACTATTGCACCCATTAGTATAAGTTCTTCCCAACAACTTGTACATAGTTCCACACCAAACTCCCCTCATCAACACCATTGCTCCTCGTACCATCTTGCAAGTGTTCTTTCCAAATACAGTATTCACTCCTGCATCATCCAACTTGCTTACAGATATTAGGCTCCTGGCTAGTTTTGGAATGTGAAGAACCCCAGGGAGTGTTCTAATCCTTCCATCTTTTAGCAGCAACTTAACCCTTCCACGTCCCATGATTTTTGAATTTTTGATGTCGAGTCATCTCCTAGGAATACATCACCATCATCATATTTTTCATATTCAGAGAACCATTCCCTGTGAGGAGTCATGTGGTATGACGCACCTGAGTTGATCAACCATACATCATGGTCTGCATGTGTACCTGTAGATTCCAGGTAAACATCACATCCTTCTTCAGTGGAGGTTTTCATCTCTGTGGAAGAGGTACTATTAGATCCCTTTGGTTTTTCAACCTTCTTAGACTTGCAATCTTTATTATAATGCCCTGTTTTTCCACACTTCCATCATTTCCTCAAAGATTTTCCTGGAGACTTAGATCTACCTGTAGATTTAGATCTCCCCCCTGAAGACTTACCAGGATTCCTATCTTGGGTACGATCTCTTACAAATAAAGCATCTATGCTATGACCATCCATGCTTTTTCTCCTCATCTCTTCAGATAACAAGGATGCAACTACATCTTCATACTTCAATGTAGATTGAGTGGCACTACCTATTGCTACAACCAGATTATCCCAAGAGTGTGGAAAAGAACATAAAAAAGTAATACACTTATCTTCTTTTGCAATTGTAATATTAACAGAGACAAGTTGACTTACCAGAGTATTAAAGGCATTTGGATGTTCTGTCATAGAATCTCCATCTTCCGTCCTAAGATGATACATGTTATTTTGAAGAAACAACTTATTTACCAGGGACTATGATTGATACAAATTCCCCAACTTATCCGATAGTTCCTTGGTTTTAGATTCTCCTGAGACATTCAACAACACTGAATATTCCAGGTAGAGTCGAATAGTACTCCTTTCTCTTCTGTCCAACTTCTCCCAATCTTCCTTCGACATACTAGTAGGTGGTGTACTGGTAGTTTGTGTACTAGTAGGTTGTGTACCAGTAGCCTGTGTGCTAGTAGATGGTGTACCAGTAGGCTGTGTACCAGGATCCACAACGATCCATTGTTCTTTGTCTACAAGAAGGTCCTCCATCTTCAACTTCCATAGCTCAAATTTTTTACCATTGAACTTCTCTATCTCAATTCTAGAAGAGCTTGTCATTCCTCTTTCTACACTCAAATCACCACTAAAAAAGCTCCCACTAAACCTAGGTTTATCACAGACCCAAGATAAACTTGATCTATCAAGATCGAGCCAAACCCTCAACAACAAAGGCGTCCCTCTGAAGCCAAAAATGAGCTCTGATATCACAGGTAAGTTTTAAACCTGTGAAGTAAAGCAATGCATATAGATTCTTAATCAAAATAGAATTTAATCGATGGCTCATACACAGAGTACAGAGAGATTTTATACTGAAAACCCTCGACCGAGAAAACCTTTCTTATATTCATTATATCTAATTTCACCATTCACCATACAATATATACAATGTTTTTAGGTATTCCGTAGATACTAAAACCCTAATCCCTTAATCTGAGATTAATTTAGAAAACCGCTAAAAATAGCAAAATCCGCTAAAAATAGCAAAATCCGCTAAAAATAGCAAAAACCACCTTGTTATCACTGAAATTTCGTCCGCAAATGGTTACAAGAATTCAGCATCATCAAAAAGTTATGAGGTCACCCATGGACCAAAATTACCACAAAATCATTTCCAAAGGGTCAAAAACTATATAACTAGTGACAAAATTAAAGTGCGCTATGACTACACAGGGCGCGCGCACATGCACAAAATAGAAACGCAGGAAAAATGCACATGCGCCCGATGCTCGAATATGGTCGCTAAAAGCCGTGCAAATCTGAGAACGATGCATTTATGAGAGTGGTTGGCCTCCCACCCACTTCTGGTTCAGCTTCCAAGTTGATTTGACACTCAAATCTGGACTGGATCCGACTGGGTGGCTGGTCAAAGACCTAAAAATGCCCTAATTAGCCTCTTTCCACACTACAAGTTGGTTGCACAATACCTCAAAGAGGTGCTATAAAAAGCCCATGGGTGCACTTCATTTTTGAAGGAATTCAATAGCAAAGTTATGCTGCTACTATTCTCTTGAGGAATCCTCTATTCTCATGAACAGTATACTAGCACCATTACATTGGGCAATCCATCTCACCCCTTGAGTGGATTAGAAAAGAATTCTTTCACCATTTTCATTCAAAGTTGCAAGAAGAGCTTATTTGTGGGGGTCCAAGAGCCCTCCCTTGGAGGAAGAAGGGACTCATAGTCCTCTTTCTTCTTGGTGTTTTCTTTCACTGATATAAACCTTACCATTGGTGACATGGGTCTTATTGTTTCTTTGTTCTTATGTCCCTATGCTCACTAAATTAGTTGTTATTTTATTTCTTGGTTTATTTCTTAGTTGTTCTTTTATATTTCTTTCTCTAAACCTTTTCCTTATAGTTGTCCTGCTTAGCAAACCCAACTAAGCTTGCAAGCACCTCCATTTTGCTCATCTAGGTGGCAAAAGAGGCGCTACAGATTGACGACTCCACTGGGGAAAGGTATCAATTTCCTACCCCATTTGGGTTTTTATAGCTCTTCTTTTGGTTTATTTAACCTGCAGGTGCATTAAACGACCCAAGCCGACCTGCAAAACATCCAATTCCAAGTTGAATTGAGAGAATTCCATCTGGAATTTTCTTTCACATCCGTGTGTCAGTTGTGCGTGGGTTTCCTGGCGCATAGACGTGCATCGTGCACACATGTGCCTAAGTCACAGCTCTGTTTTATGCACCTGTGCCCAAAAGCTCGTTTTGGTCTGCGCACAAGTTCTCAATACACCTTTGTCTACACTGAGACCCGTGCACCTGTGCAGAAAACTACACCTTGTAAGGTTTTTTTTGATTTGGGGAAGGCCCCTAGTCTTCTTAAAAGTGATTTCGTGCATGTTGTAAGCTGCACCACACTTAGTTCCCTCTTCATTTAAAGGGATTAGTCAAAACACATAGGCACTTAGGGGGTTTAAAATCATTATTTCCTCTTTTTCTTTCATTTTTCCACATGGATGGCTTGCTTTGACTGAAAGTACAAGTTGGAATCATTTCTAATCACATAAAATATGCATTGGGACTATAATTTGTATAACAATCACTTAGTATGCTCTTCTCTTGCGCTTCCAAGCGACCTTGAGAATCAGGAAAAGATTGTAGGACAATTTCATCTCCCTTAAAAATACTAAAACCTTTAGGAGAGGACAACAACCCCTCTTGGGACTCCTCTTAGTTTATTTTTCAAACACATCTTAAGATTGTAACGGGCCCATACATGCCCACATGCTACAAAGATAGCATAGTGTTGAAATTTTCTTTCTTAGATTAAATCACTAGGGAAGTTTAAAGGTTTTGTAACGAGCCCATACATGCCCACACGATCACAATATAGGATAGTTTCAAATATTTTCTTAGATTAAATCACAATAGGGAGTTAAAGGAATAGTAAAGGACCCACATGTCCACATGATAGTTTCCTAGGCACTTTTGAATTACGCAAGGCTGTACCAAAGACATTTAGTTAATTAGGTAATCGACACTTGTAAGGACCAAGCGAAGTCCACATGCAGCAAGGTGACACCTAATTCATTAAAACATTGGCACACTTTCACTCATTCACACACAAAAGTCACTTATCACTCACATATTTTCTTCTTGAAACGTGGAGGTCAAAGTAAGTTTCCTCCAAAGGGATTCCGAAACACCCCACCCTTTTCTTGACGAAACTATCCACTCCCATTTAATTTCAATGAGGTTGGTTCACACCCCCAATCTCTCAAACAAACACATCTAATTTTTTTTCGAAAAACTCACTAAGTTTTCCTCCACAGGAGGTTCCAAAAGAAATTTTTTAGTCTAGGTAGGATTTCGGGGATAGGCATGCAAATAACTCCTCGTTATCTGGTTCTCACATTGTCAAAACAATAGAAGTTGTCAAATAGGGAACTGAAAATCCTCCAAGTCAAGTGTTCCTAACACCATAAGGCAGGGAGATACCCATGAAGGGTTGAAGGCCGAGGTCCAGTTGTTCTGTGTGTCCCCCCTTGAGGCACCCACCTCTTGGATGGGATCCAGCCCGTGACCCATTTCTTAGGCCGAAAATCTAAATGTCGCACTTTGATTTAGGTACCTAGTCACCAAATTTTAGAACATCTACCCAGGTGGCAATTGTGGGCTGCAATTGCACCTTGATCAGATTTTGTGTGGCTATTGGGAAATATCACTAGCTCTTTCAGGATATGCCCCCTTTACCCCTCATTATAACTGATTATTTCATCCTTCACTAGTTTCTCTTCCGGTGACTTCAGACCCCACTGTTGAGTACTGTTGGAAGGTCCAGTGCTATTTGAGAGGAAGGACGTTACGTCTTTTAGGACACGAGCATTTGTTTTCTTTGATTCCCCACGCAAAAAAAACCCACTTATCCACATATATGCTTCTTTTTAAAATCACTTTATGTATGATGCACTTTTGATTACATTTTGATTTAGATATAGATATTGTGTAAAGTACAAAATTTGCAACAAAGGCTCTTGTTTATTTTCTCTCATCACATTTTGCACACATCCACTCAGCTAGTCGGACATCATAGGGGACCCAAAAAAATCCCGTCGTTCTAGATGCTTACTAAACCTCCCTCCTATTTTAGGGGGAGTTCCTAGTCTTGCCAACTCATCGACACCACCTTTACACACTCCTGTGAGTGCCACTATTTTAGGATCAGCTTTGCTCGGTTCTACATTACTTGGGTCCACTTCCCAAGTCCCTCCATCCACTCTCTCTCCTTTACACAGAAGCGGGGGGCCAACTTCCTCTCAAASGGGAAGTACCAACCCACCTAGTCCCCCTAAAGGGTCAGGTTCACAAAACACTCACACCATGGATGGAGCTAATCCTCCCCCCCCACTACAGATGCCATATTTGGCCTCTCTTAGTATACCAAATCTAAGAAAACTCACAAATGATCCTATATTGCATGACCCCACATGGATTGCAATTCCTACCAAACTACCTTCATACATCCCCAAGTTTGAAGGAAAGGCAGGAGATGACCCTGCCAACCATGTCATGAATTTCCACCTATGGTGCTCTTCCAACAACATTATGGATGATTCAATCAAACTATGATTATTTTAATGCACACTCACTGGCCCATCAGCCAAATGGTATGTAGACAAAAAATTGGGATCCCATGCGACTTTCGAGTCCTTGGCCAAAGAATTTTTGACCTTCTTCCAATTACCAATCCGCCATGACAATGGTCTTGAACTACTCTCTAATTTCAAACAAACCTCGTCCACACATATCGCTGATCACATTCACGAGTGGCGTAGTCGACGTAGTTTGTGCAAAGATGAAACCACCAAACAAAAGTGTCTTGATTGGTTTCTCTGATCACTTGTCTCCCTCCTCGGTAAAGATGTAGCTTCCACCTTCCCTCAATCCGAAGAGGAAGCCATCAGTAAGGCTCAACAATATGACCTCATCTATTCACAATCAGGGTAATTATACACAGTACTTCCTGATCTCCCAAAACCTGTGCCATTCGATCAAGACAAACCCAGGATGTCTCACTCAACAAACAGATTGATTGGTAATACTACACACCACAGTCCTCAACCCCAACCACCACCAATGTATGGCACACCTCAATATTCGTCGGCATATGGGGGAACTTCTTATTACCCCCCACCCCCTTATCAACAACCATACCCTGTTGTTATTCCTCCACCCATTAGTGGGCCATCACCGACACCCCCACTACATCCACCTATCCAAACAAGTTCTGGTACCCCCTCTACTTCAGCTTATACTCTAAGTACTAGTGAAAGTGCCACGCCTTCCTACATACCTTAAGGATCACAACTCCCACAGAATCCATACTTTCCATTCCCTGGTCCTCCACAGCCCATGGCACCCCCACACCCTCCTCAACCCTCTCCCGTTCATCAATATAAATATTTTGAACAGTTGAATATGGCATATCCGACCCATCCGTCGAATAATGCCAAAAAGAAAGGAAGAAACAGAAACAATAAAAACCTTGGTCAAGGTGGGAATCAACCCCAACAAAACCAACCTACTGGGGGAAACCAGAATCAAGGGAATCAGAATCCCCAGGGGGGAAATAACAACAGGAGTTAAGGCATAAATAATAATACTATTAAAACTACCTTCCCTTGTGCCCTTTGCGGTGAGTTCAGTCATTATACCCATCATTTCCCCCAAATCGTTGATTTTAAATGGCTTAAAGACTCAGGTAGTCTACCACATCCTCCAACACCGCCTGCCCCTCAGCAGGCCCCACAATAATACGTGAAACGACCCCCCCCAACTGTACTGCAAAATCCCATTCTGCACTAGGGTGTGATAAACACCCAACAAGACACACAACCTACCCTACCACAGTTGGGATAGTAACTCAATCCAAACAATCTTGCAGATCATACCATCCTCCTCACCAGTGAGGAAGAAATCCTTCTGCAAACATGTAATCGTCAATATCGTGCACTTGCTGAGTCTCCTCCAACTCCCCCAGAAACAATCCCAACACCGACGGGACCCCCGTTGGTAATTCCACGCCCTAACGCCGAAACACCTCTTCGCATCCCTCGCATCCCATTACGCAGGAATGTCCACAACCCCCAGGCTAGGGCAGCTCATAATTACAGTTTGGTTGATGACTTAGCACACTCCCTAACTGCCATGTCAGTCTTAGAGGTCCTTCAAACTTGTTCCACTCAGTGGAAATCATTACTTTCCGCCTTGGGGGTAGTCGACCCCGCAGATACTCAACTCATCACATTTGATCTCGACAGTGGAGAACCTTTCCTTCCCTCTCTAATCGCTTTTAAAATCCTAGTAAAAATTCAGAACATTACATTTCATCGCTGCATCATCGATGAAGGTGCATCCACGTGCATTATGTCCAAATCTGTATGGCAGAAACTTGGTTCCCCCGAACTCATACCATCTGCCATTACCTTACGAGCTTATGACGGACGACCATCATCTCCTGAAGGGATCTTCCAAAATGTCCCCGTAGAACTCAGGGGAAAGACCATTCTCATCGATATTGAAGTTATCGATGCCCCACTCGATTATAATATCTTGTTCAGGTCGTAGCTACATGTATGCTATGAAGGCAGTTGCCTCTTCCATCTTTCAAATGATGATGTTCCCCCATAACGGGAAGATCATTACCATTGACCAAGTCTCACATTATGAGCCTAACCCTTCTACCAACATCGTTAACATCCTCCCTCTCATACAAACGAGTCATGACGCATACCCACTGATCAAAATGGGTGCCGGAATTTTCAAAGACCCATCATTGTTAGGAACTTACCATAGTGCACCACCACTCCTTCATCCTTCCAATCAAGTATGTGTCGTATCATCCAACGGAACTGACATAGAGGATACCCTTCCTCCTAGGGAGGCTTTTATCATATTTGACGTCCCACCAGTCACAGAGCTCCCCCCTCATGAGCCTCCTGTGAACTCGTTGACTCCACCAGTCCATGATTTCACCTTTCCCCAAGGCCATTTCCCAGTTTGGGAGATAGTTCCCCAAGCCATTACGCAAATCCCCTTCTTTTACCCTCCACCAGGCGTACAAGATTTCCAAGTAGCCGCAACTCTCACCCTCCCTAATATGGTGTTAGCAATTCTAGTTTGGTACTTACATCCACCAGAGATGGTCCCTCAACCATCCCTTCCCCCCAAATGGAAGGAATCCCGATGATGATTCCCATACTCAATCCTACCATACCCTCTACACCCCCACTCACTACCCTCCCCGCCATAGCTGGGGGAAGGTGAAAGAAGCAGGAGCCCATAGCTCTGCTTCCCCAATGCGTACAACCTTCTTGCATGCTATGTGAGAAATATGGACACCAAACCAACAACTTCCCATCTCTACCCGAGTTACAGAACCTGATTCCACTCAATCCAACACCATCAACGCTCGCCACTCTAGCAAGTACTGCCGCTACCGCCCCTCACTCAAGTAGTAAAGGGATATGAACCAAATTCGCTTGCACTATATGTTCAGAATATGGCCATTACACACATCATTTCCCAGCACTATCACGCTTTCGGCAGACATTAGCCGCAGTACACCAAAGCTTCCAGAACAAAGCCAACCCAGCTACATCATCCCTACCAAAAATCACTGACATCCATTATGTCACGACTTCAGTGAATGAATGTATGAGATGTCCCTGCTCTCTATGTGAATCCTTATATCATTTTACATACCAGTTTCCTATGATCATTGAATACCGACAACACTAGTTGACCCAGATTCAAACCCCTGCACCCCCTACAGAATCGATGATTGACCTGACCTTGTCACTAGATATTCTTCATATCATTTCTATTGAACCTGAGTCACTCCCAACACCTCCATGGTTCTTGGATGACTTATCTGAGGATTCACCCCCTAACCCCCCCAATTTTCCCATTCATTTCCCTACAGAAACTTTACATCCAACTACCACTGGTACTCCTCAGTACTTCGATATTTGTTTTATGTCAAGTGAACCATCGTAATCTCATTGCGTCGTTCCCCCTGCTTCTTCATCACCAAGGGATAACCACACGACAACAGTCACCGATATCACTCTTTACGACCCCTTGTATTCTTGCCAATTCCACTGTGACGAGGACATACTCGAAGATTTAAACACCCCTGACTACCCATGGGATGCGCTACACCACAGATCACTCTTCTTTCCACAAGACGCCTCCTCACCTCCTAACCAACACCCCATATACATGGTCGAAACCAAGGATTTTATCCCATCAGGACATATTGACTGGTTCAACAACCCCATTCCTACTCCTCATGCTTTTGAAGAAGGCAACATGGCCAACATTTCCCTGACCATCAAAATCGATATTTCCATAAAAATGGAGTCGTCGAGGAAATCACCATTGGCGTTGTTTTCACTCCTCAAGAAATCACTGCCTATAAAGCCCTCTTCCAAGAATATCATAATATTTTTTCCTAGTCATACACATAAATGCCTGGCCTTGATCCCTCTATTGTCGAACATCGCATCGACACCTGGCCTGACATTACACCAGTTCGTCAAAAACAGTGACTGCTACACACATCCAAAGAAGTGGCCATCAAAGCCGAGATTGACAAATCACGCGCGGCTGGATTTATCTACCCCATCGCCTATACATCATGGGTTTCCAACCCTGTACCCGTTAACAAAAAATAGGGCACTATCCGTGTCTACACAGACTTTCGTGATCTCAATCACGCATGTCCCAAAGACAACTTTCCAACACCTTTCATCGATCAAATCATCGATGACTGCACTGGCCATGAGGCTTTATCCTTCATGGATGGTTTCTCTGGTTATAATCAAATCCAAATCCACCCAACCGATCAATACAAAACCGCATTCACTACCCCATGGGGTACTTTTGCATATCGTGTCATGCCTTTTGGCTTAAATAATGCTAGCGCAACTTTCCAACGGGCTATGACCTACATTTTTAATGATCTATCTCATATCATCCTCACATACTTGGATGACATCACAGCTTGATCCAAGAAACACACCCAACACCTTGATGATTTACGGATCATCTTTCAACAGTGTCGTCAGTACAACATCCGCTTGAACCCCCTCAATTGCGTGTTTTGTGTCACTGCGAGGCAACTCCTCAGATTCATTGTTTCCCAAAGTGGTATTATCATGGACCACCTCAAATTCCAAGCCATCACAAAAATTCCACCTCCCCAGAATTTACGTCAACTCCGGAGCCTACAAAGAAAAGCTAACTTTCTTCGGTGATTTGTCCTAGACTATGCCACCCAAGCACACAGTTTCCTTCACTTACTACACCACGACATCCCATTTCACTAGGATGAACATGCCCAAAAAGCATTCGATGATATTAAAATAGTGTTGTTTAACGCGCCTTTAATTAGTTTACCCGACTATAATCGCGACTATATCTTCTACATATCAGCATCAACTGTCTCAGTAGTAGGATTTCTCGTTCAAATCGGTGATGATGATCGTGAGCATGTCATTTACTATATTAGTAAAAACCTCTCAGGGCCACCCTTGAAGTATAAGCACGAAGAGAAACTAGCCTTTTCATTCGTCCTCGCAGTCCAAAAAATGCGCCATTACATTCTTCTTCGCACGACTAAGGTCGTAGCAGATTCCAACCCTATGCAATACTTGCTCAGCTGTCGGAAAATTAATGGAAAATTTGCCCGATGGATCATTATCCTTCAGGAGTACGATCTTGAATTTTCAACACCCAAGAGAAAGAAGTCTCTCGTACTCGCCGAACTTGTCACGGCCTTTCCCTCTGATACTACCAGTGCCCCCATCAATACCGACTTCCTTGACGAACATCTCTTTTACATCACTTCGGATGATCCTTGGTACGACGACCTCCTCGTCTACCTCCGAACCCAAAAGTTCGGTAACCACCTCTCATGAGATGATCATCATCATATTCTCCACCAGGCCCCCCGCTATCTCCTCATCAAAGATATCTTATATCAGCGAGGGGTCGACACCATACTTCGTCGATGCTTGACTATTGATGAGGCCGATAGATTCTTGAACGAATGTCATAGCGACGCATGTGGGGGCCATCTATCGGGAATGTCCACTACTCAGAAAATCATCCGAGACGGTTATTTTTGGCCTACATTGTTTCACGATTGCATCCATGCCGTGAAGCGATGCGAGAAATGTTAGCTTTACGCCAACAAAGAACGAGCACCACTTTCTCTTCTTCACCCAGTCATTACTTCCAGCCCCTTTTGTAAATGGGGCATCGACTTCATGACTTGTAATCCCCCATCCAACAATGGAGACAAATACATTTTTGTCACAGTCGATTACTTCACAAAATGGGTTGAAGCTATGCCCACCTTCAACAACACTGCTGACACTGCAACTCTCTTTTTCTTTAATCACGTCATATCCCATTTTGGAGTACCACTCCAACTAGTCTCCGATCATGGGAAACATTTTGGAAATGAGATTTTCGTTGAACTCTCATCTCGGTTAGGATTCTCCCACGAGTTTGCCTCACCATATTACCCCTAGTCTAATGGACAGGTTGAAGCAGTTAACAAGGTCCTCAAGACCATGTTATAGTGCATGGTTAATAAACATAAGACCAATTGGCATCATATGTTATTTTCCGTGCTATGGGCTTACCGTACGGCCGTGAAAATGGCCAATGGTTTCATACCATTTCATCTATTCCATGGGGCTGAGGCCACTCTTCCCATCGAGTGAGAAATAACCACCTTACGCACCGCAATTGAGTTATTACCTGACACTACTCCAATGGAGCAACGCTTGCTGAACTTAGAGTCCATGGATGAAGATCGTCGATCTTCATTACAGAACAATGAGGTAGACAAAAAACGGTCAAAGGCCACCTTTGATCACCATGTCAACCTTCGATCATTTCACGAAGTCGACCTCGTCCTTGCTTACGATATCGCTCACAATACCCTTGGTCATGGAAAATTTGAGTCACTATGGCATGGCCCCTACATTATCCAACATTGCCTCACCAAAGGCGCATACATCCTGGACTCTCTCGAAGGCATCTCTCTCAAAGAACCCATCAACGAGTTATACTTAAATAAATTTTACGCCTAAGCGTAGCCACTCTACTTTAGGTTATTCATTTTATAGTGTTTTTAATCTTTTTTCCATCCCTCACGTCTAAACTATCATTTGTGCTATTGACAGATGCTTCCTCCACCGTCCTACCACATCGGTTATGCCGACAGTGCTAGCCGTTGGACACAAAACCTTGCTTCGGCAGTTTGGGCTTTCTATACCCCCTCACATGACATGCTCCACTCTAGCAACATCTGTTTGGGTTCATCCACCAACATCTAAGATGAATACACTATCGTCATTGGCCTCCTCGCTGATGCCTAGCATCATCATATTCGTCACCTTAGCATCTTTCTCAACTCTCAGCTAGTCGTCCTCCAGCTCAACAATGTGTACCACGTCCGTGATCCTTGCCTCTTTCGCAAATACCTGCAAGTTAGAATTTTATCTCGACATTCCGATTTCATTACATTTACACATATTCCAAGACAATTGAATCAAATTACAGATAACTTAGCTAACATTGTGTTAGATTGGCATATATCACATCAAGATACCTCTACACATACATAAAACTATCAAAACCTGTCACAACATATATATAGATTAGACATCATCAACACATTAACAAAACACATGTAAACATCACATAGACCCCAAAATGTATACTCATATATATAAATCGGTCCACAGTTCCATCAAAATATTTACATACAACTATACAAACATCCGCAGGCCAGTGAAGCACCTCGGTACAAAATTGGTGCCACTACACCAAAATGGGCTAAACAACCTATATAAAAAATAAAAAAATACATAGAGTGGCACTCAAAGTGCCTATAGAGCACCACCTCCTGCCCCTCCCTCAGGCGGTGGTCCCCCACCCACTACTAGTCCCTCCAGACTGGGAGGTAACCATCAGGTCATCGCAGCACCTGCTACTGCTTCTCGCCGCACCATGGCCCGCCACAATGACAGAACTCCCACACACTACTCCAGGATGCCCTCATCCTAGATGCGTGACGACATGCCCTCATGAACGCCCTGTAGAACCACCTCCAGGCGGCGACGAATATCCTCAAAATCTCCCCCAGCGTCCGCTAGAGGAGCATGCGATGGCCCGACACCTGGGTCATCAAAATGATGTCTCCTCGCTGCTCTCTCATCCTCAGTTGGTATCGCCTCGGCATCCTCGCATCGTCGTCTCTCTCCTACCCGCAACCCTCCCCGCGGTGGTATCCCCATCTCCTGGCGAGCCGACACTCTCTACAACTCAACCTCATGCCTGCGAGGTCCCACATCTACACATACAAACAACCAAATGATAGTATCAACATCTATACAAAATACATATGTCATGCTATCTCAAAAATCAACATATCAAACTCATAAACATACCTTGGTGATCAAATACCTCCCCTAGAGGTAACACCATGTCCGGATCACCCTGGAAGTCAACACTAGCGTATGGATACTTCAATATAACCTGTGGCATCTACCGCCACACCTATGTCGCCTCAGTTGTGAAAAAATGGCCACCCTCGCCACCACCGTGCTGAACCAAAATCATCAACCACTGCCTCAATTGCGGCTCTAGCGCTCCAGGAGCACCCAATAAAATCCTAGGGCGCAACATCGACACCCTCTCCAAAAACCAGGCCACCAAGATGGACCCAAAAGCAAAATCCCCTGTGTCGGTTGATCAACATCTGTCCAGCTGCCCTACCATCCTGGAAAGCAGTGTCAACCCCCAAGCAAAGTGCTCCCCAGCCAGTGCCCTCCCCATAACCATCAGCTGACCACCATTGATCCGCTGAGTCGCCAGCGACCCATACACCCTCACAATTATCGCTGCTACACAGCGATGTGCTAGAGCATCCATCGCCTCGATGCTCATGACGGAGCCCGACATGTAGTTCTCCCTCGAATAATACCTCCGGCCCAAGGTCGCTAATGACACGTCCATAGGTAACACCGGCTCTGCCGGTAGGGGTGTTCCCTGAAAAGGGAGCCCAGTCAAAAGGTATATGTCCTCCACCACAGTGAAGGCGATCTGCTCTCCCCGTACCATAAAGAAATGCAGGTCCAGACTCGACATCCGGATCAGAAACTGCAGGAGATACTCCTAATCCCATATCAACGAGCACTCAAAGAACTTCAATAGCCCACAGGCTGCCAAAGTGGCACGTACCCCTGGCACCTCAATAGCCATGGCATCCCTCAACTGGGACCAATCCCGCTCTCTCCAGCCGACCGACATCGTGAAAAATGATCGCCTACAACCACATAATATAGACCAAGGTCAGCCACATTGACCATAAAAAATATTCAAAAGGATGATTTTTTCACCCGTCAGCCTTGCTCCCAAGGCGCATCTATTTAACCCATAGGCGTGCACATATGCACGCTTGTTTACCCCACAGGCGTGCATATGTGCACGCCTGCCCACCCTACAGGGGTGCATCCATGCACCCCTATCATGAACATAGGTGCGCATCAAAGCGCACCTGTCCACTACACAGTCGCGCATCCATGCACGACTGTGTAGAAAACAGGCGCGCATATCATGCGCGCCTTTTTCCACCCTTCAAGTGCACCCATGCGCGGCTATCTGGATAACAGGCGCGCACTCGTGCACACATATTTCCTGATCGCCCCCGCACTTGGGGGATGACACCCATAAAATCCCCTGTACGACCCTCCGTACAGACCCTGCCCATAAATGGAAAACCTACTTCTATGCAGAACGATAAGACTACTAACCTGAAGCTCGATGGTCCTAAATCGACTGCCTCATTCTCCCGAAATCTCCAAATCTCCTCTGAATACCTCTCATCCAGTCACTCTGGCAGCAAGTACAAATGAGGTGGCAATGTGAGCCCTACAACTATATATAATCCTTTCCACCAAACTTCCAATCACCATTCCGAGAGCTCCGGGTGTTCATTATTCAATCTGTCTTCAACCACGAGATCAACATCCTGTCATCTACATCAAGACAGTCCTTGGGCCACTTTTTATCCTTAGCCCCTGGGGTGCCATTTTTTCATACCCTGTCTAGGTACGCATGCTCATGTTCAAAATTATCAAATAAATGCTTGTATGTTCGATTCTCTTCAGATATTTTTCACATCAGGTATTTGGTTTTCATGTGTGCAGGTACTTGAGCATCATACATCAATGTCACCCCTTCAGGTATATAATTAGCACTGGCATGTAATCATTCCCTCTGAATCTCAATTGCATCTCCAGTCACACCCTCTGACATTTGCCTCTAGGATCCCCATCTCTGGCTCTGTTGTACCAACACCTCCATTGCATCTTAGGTACTATCACCTGGTAGCACTCTCCCCCACATGAGTTGTCCCATTCATAGCACCCTTTTGCACTTTGACACTCATGTTGTTTTTCAACCCTTTAGGGATGGGAGTCCCGATAGTCTTACATCATGTCACGAATCAACCACATACTCCTTCTCCTCATTTGCTAGCTTTCCCACTAGACTCCCAGATTATCTCTTCAAGGGTCTATTTTGACTGCACCTCTGCAGTATCATGAACCCTCCATTTCATTCACAATCAGTTTGCCCCTCTGCAAATTTCCCTTCATTTCACCTACCTCATACAGAAACCCACCCATGGGGCCCCCACCCTACACCAGTTCTCCAAGAAAATTGCACCCTAACCAGCCCAACCATATTACATTGGGGCACCTATTTCCGTATTTGTACACTCATCCCAAATTATTCTTTATTTATTTGGTACATTATAAAAATCCTTTGTTTCTAGCATTTACATCTCCTTTTGTTGCCACCATTGATGACCTACTTCCCTTTTTTGGCAAACACAACCCATGTTGCCCTTGGTTGGGGCACTCCTTATCATCTACCCCTATTGACATCATCCGTATACTCTGAGTATCCCATAGGCCACTTACCTCTGCCCTCTGAGTTTGTTCACTTTGTCCCGCCTCTGGCACAACTTATCCCTTGTCTTGTTGTCCCCCTGACACTCGACCTAGTTGAACAGTTGCGGTCACTTATACCTCACATATACCCCCAACCAAGGGCAGTCTTGAGTCTTCCTACAGATTAACTTCGTCCATGTAACTCCTCCAGTTCCTAACCTCACCTAGTATATTTCACAAAGCCCTTTGCTTCTTGGAGTCATGTCCCCCTTTTTGTCGACATCAACACAGTTTCCAGAAAGGTGACAGTATCTTGACTCTCATTACCTTTCCAATGAGAGGTCTCGGACGGCACAGAGAGAACCACAATTTCTCCCTGCTGTCGTTGACCCCTGTAACATTCAACTTCAACACTTTCTCATGTTACAGTGGGTGTTACTTTGCGACTATTACAGTTCTTTCTTATATTTGCCGAAGGCCTCTGAACTTGGTCGGGCTATCAATGCCTAGAGAATCTGTGATATTTCTTATAGATGTCATTGCCTACTGTCCAGAGTATGTTCCTTCGCAGAATTGTCTCCTGCCTTTATCATGACCGCCCCCACGGGCGTTGTAGTTGTCTACGTCAACACACCATTCCTTTTTAAGTTACATGACACGAGCATGGGGCGTGCCCACCTCGTTTGTACACAATTTATTTTTACACACCTTATGGAAGGTTGAGTTCTACAGGTTCCCTCCTCCCTCCAATGGGTAACTCTTGACAATCCCACTATTTCTCTCTCTTACAATGACACTCTTAGTAGAAGACACATTGATGAATTTCGGCTATACGTATGCTCCTAACCTCATCCATCAGGGGGCATCTGTTATCACTGAAATTTCTTCTGCAAATGGTTACAAGAATTCAACATCGTCAAACAGTTATGAGGTCATCCATGGACAAAAATTACCACAAAATCATTTCCAAAGGGTCAAAAACTATACAACCAGTGACAAAATTAAAGTGTGCCATGACTACACAAGGCGCGCACACACATGCGCAAAACAGAAACAAAGAAAAAGAGCACATGCGCCCAATGCACGATTGTGGTCGCTAAAAGCCATGCACATCTGAGAACGATGCATTTATGAGAGTGGTCGGCCTCCCACCCACTTCTGGTTCATCTTCCAAGTTGATTTGACACTCAAATCTGGAATGGATTCGACTGGGTGGCTGGTCAAAGACCTAAAAATGCCCTAATTAGCCTCTTTCCACACTACAAGTTGGTTGCACAATACCTCAAAGAGGTGCTATAAAAAGGCCATGGGTGCACTTCATTTTTGAAGGAATTCAATAGCAAAGTTATGCTGCTACTATTCTCTTTAGGAATCCTCTATTCTCATGAAGAGTATACTAGCACCATTGCATTGGGTAATCCATCTCACCCCTTGAGTGGATTAGCAAAGAATTCTTTCACCATTTTCATTCAAAGTTGCAAGAAGAGCTTATTTGTTGGGGTCCAAGAGCCCTCCCTTGGAGGAAGAAGGGACTCATATTCCTCTTACTTCTTGGTGTTTTGTTTCACTGATATAAACCTTACCATTGGTGACATGGGTCTTATTGTTTCTTTTGTTCTTATGTCCCTATGCTCACTAAATTAGTTGTTATTTTATTTCTTAGTTTATTTCTTAGTTGTTCTTTTATATTTCTTTCTCTAACCCTTTTCCTTACAACGGTCCTGCTTAGCAAACCCAACTAAGCTTGCAAGCACCCCCATTTTTCTCATCTAGGTCGCAAAAGAGGCACTACACACCCAAAACAAAATTTTGGGGTGTTTCCCCGAACGTTGTGCGTAACTAGGGGGGGAATACCTTCCCCCCTTGGGACCCCCCTAGGAAAGTGCCCAATGCACATGAAACAAAGAGCACTACTAGAGGGATCGTCAGACACAGTTGTCGAATCTGACGCGCCCACACACACATGCAAAGAATATATCACATACCCACAGTCAAGTTGTAACCCACATGGAGAAGATCTATATGCACTAAACAAAGGGATCGGGTGCAAAAAATATGTAATAAACTCTCTAAGTATCACATTCTATTTATACTATTGTACATTTGAATTGTAACACGTATTATGTTTTTATTAATGCTTCGATTATTAGACATATGACATCATCCTTTGTTCTCATTTATTTCTTCCCATCTATGTGGGCATATGGATATCGTTTTCACACTGAGCATGCAGATGAAGGACACATCACACAAGATTTTGGAGTGGAGATCAAGTTTGACCAATCTAGTCGTGCTAGCCACTATGATGAGAACATGATACAGGGGGAGTTAGGTTACATTGGAAAGATACAAGAGATCATGCAAGTGGACTTCTCATCGTTTTGATGTGTTATTTTTTTTGTAGGTGGCGATATACCTTTGATCATAGAAATGTAAAGGAATATCGTGATAGTGGGATAATATGTATTAACTCTAAAAACTATCGATTGAAATTAAGGAGCCTTATGTTTTCCCAAAACATTGCAACCAAGTGTTTTTTTACCTAGATGTGTTGGATGGGGATTGGTGGTTCATATTGATGCATGATCCGAGATCTAAACATATTTTTGAGAATAACAATGTTACTATGCCAAGCGAGGAAGATAAACAGGGTGATGGCAACGAATAATGATTTGTTTGGACATTTATATTGTGGATGTGTCATTTTATTATGGGCATCTATAATGGACAATCATGTTTTTTTTTGTTGTTCATTTTATAATAATGTTGGATATGAAAAGTTAGCAACCATTTACAACCACCATATTGAAAATTCATTAAATAGATGTACAAGCATAAGATGTGGGTTTGATATATTTTCATTGTCATATTTATTGTTTATTATAACATATTTATGTTGTATTGTATTAAAATATGTTTATGTTAACATTCAAATTACCAAGCATTAATTGAGATATCAGAAAATTGGTGGTGCACAATAGTAAATATTTATTTAAAATTATATTTTATTTAACAAAAAATGAAGATATTAAAAAATATTCAAACTTGATAATTTGTATTGCTTGAAAAAATCAAAATTTAAATAAATATATACTTGCTTTGATTGAACTTCTAAGTACAATTCCAATAAAATAACTTCATTCAACATCTATAGTACTTGTGTTTTTCGGATTACCAACTTTGATGGCATTCCCACCTTAAATAGTGAAACTATCATGGCCTTAACCTATTCCACTCCATCCTTTAGTTTTATAATCATATAAACTTATAGTAATCATTATTTTTGCATTCTCCTTGAAATAAGTGTCAATATAGGAAAGACATGGAAATTCTAAAAGAGTATTTTTCTAGAGCCTAGTCAAAATTAAGAATTTTTTTAATGATCCATACTTATCTAAAAGTATAGAAACCTTTCTCAATTTTATTAATTCTTAAAATACTAATTATAAAATGTTGGGTGAAGTTATTTTTAATAAAACATTAATAAAGTTTGTATTCGTGTAAAAGATTGTGAATCTATTTCATCAAAAGTGTATAGATCAAAATGTATTATTATTCTCTATATTTATTATTTTAAATTTAATTGAATAAATTTCATATATTATAATAGTTGGATAATATAAATTAATAAAATATTTGGAAAAATTAAATATTAATACAATATAATAATTGTGGTTTTAGTAAACAATCGTATTATAACTTTGTCTTGTAATATTGGAATGATAAAAAAAAATTAAAAAATAACATAATTATTACATGATCAACATTATTAATAGTGAATAATTTTGTTATAATGTTATTATTATAATATATGAAAAAGACGTAAATATTCAAATCACAATAATTTCAACATATTTTTGTTTCTAAACATATTTAATCAACATATTGTATCTTGTTGGAAAACAAACAATTCACCTTGAAAAACAACTAAACATTATATGGCATTAATGGTTGTAACTTTTTGCAATCACAATCCAAATTAAACGATTTCATAAAAGTAAAGTTAAACATTATATGGAAAATGTAAATTTAAATGAGAGACACATCAAATTTCACTTAAAAACACATAAATCATTAACAATGTTCATCATTATCATACTCATATTACATTTTATAAATCAAACAATAACTACAACATTATATGAAAAACATAATATACATGAAATATATACATATGAATATACATGTCAAACACACATCTTAGCAAAATATGCAATAAAAATGTCATATATAGATCTCCAGTCAAATATAAAACAATCAATATAAATCTTGATCAGTACCACCACTAGCTAGATCCACCACCAAAGCTAGGTGCATGTATCTGCTACCAGAGGTAGAGCCTCTATCAATAACAACTATATCAAAAATAAATGTCGACAAAAGTGCACTATCAAGTGTCTTTATATCAATATCATGAACATGTGAAACAATACCTAATGTGATCATAGTGTCCAAAGAATCAAAATCTTGTGACACATGTGGAGGAAGAGGAGCAGGAGGGGGATTGGTGGATGATGGCACATGTGGATTAGGAGAAAGATAATGATCGGTGGATGGTGAAAGAAGCAGAGGAGGAGGGGAAGCATCAGTAGAATATGGTGACACATGCGGAGGAGAATCAAGAGGAGGAGGGGGATAGGGGAGGAGGAGGATCAAATGTCGATATAGTTTCATACACATGTGGAGGGGAAAGAGGAGGACGATCAAATGTGGATGCAAGTTCAGAAACATGTGGAGGGGAAGAAAAAGGATTGGTAGATGTTGGATTCGACTCATGTGGAGGAGAATCAGGAGGAGAAGGAGGACCATGTGGTGGAATAGAGGATGTGGATGGTGCTATTTATAAGATAGATGTAGTGGTATCATGAGCACCACTTCTCAACATATCGATGAGGTTGAAGGAACCATAAATATGATGCATCAAAATCTTCATTTCAAGAGGAAAACTTCTCCGTGTATTAGAGAGATCTTCTACCCGTAATATGTCTATAGGGGGTGCAGGTACCATGTTGTGACTAGTCATGACAAGGAATATCTCATCTTCCACCTCTAGTTAGACTCTCATATATGACCCGCGTGGTGATGAACATTTCAATTACTTCCTAATTGATTTAGTAATCAATTGAAGAGTTGGGCATTTAATTATGAATCTAAGGTCGTATTGAACTTATGAATTGTCGTGCACCATATGTGTAAGTATAATGTTGTAATTGCCAATGAGTTGTAGTACTTCTAAACGAATGTCACAAGGAAATATGTGAAGATGCTTGTATCAAGTCACCAGACTAAAATACTCTACACACATGCAGGAATGGAAACATACTTTTGCAGAAAAGTAAATGACACACTTGCGGGAAAGTAAATCACACTTTGGGAAAGTAAATCACATTTACAGGAAAATAAATCACACTTGTGGGAAAGTAAATCACTCTTGTAGGAAAGTAAATCACACTTGCGAAAAATCAAATCACTCTTGTAGGAAATTAAATCACACTTGTAGGAAAGTAAAAGTGACTTGTTCAAGTATTAAGATGATCTTGACTAATGCAAAAATATGTTACATCTCATGTACTGAGATGCAACAAACCTCAATTTATGAGAACCAAACCACATTGTGCTTGTAAACAAAGGAAATAAACTATCTCAAACTACAAACCACAATATTGTTAATTAGAAAGATAGATCTGAAGTTGTAGCAACGAAAGTTGTTGAAGCCAGAGTTGCAGTAACAAGAGTCACAATGACATGAGTTACAACAACACAAGTTGCAACAACCGGAATTGCAGCAATGGAAATATTAAAGTTGAAACAAATTTTAAATAGAGGAATTGACGAAAATAATTGAAAATGAATAAGATATTCTACAAATATACATTATCCAATCAAAAGACAAGCCTTTGCAATGTCAACATGGAGTGGAAGAAAAAAAGTTGTAGCAACGAGAAAATTTCATAGTTGCAGCACGATGTTAATAGAGGAATTGTTGGAAAGAAATGGAAATATAGAAAATATGTTACAACTATTCACTCATTTATCAAAAAATGATACCCTGCAATGTTAGCATTGAGCTACAACAAACTAGAGTTACAACAATGAAAATAACTAGAGTTGCAGCAAGATGTTAATAGAATAATTTCTAGAAATAATGAAATGATAGAAATAAATGCTACAACTAATTCTATAAAATACAAATTGTATCGAGCTAAGGACGGGTCCCTACCTCCTTATATGAAGTATTGGTCTAAGAATGCAGTAGGATGCTTAAATACTCAATACAACATTAATTAGAAAGGAACATAACATAACTTATATTAAATAGAAATGTGCAAAGAAATACAATTTGATTCACAGATTTTCTTATGATTTTTATTCGTCCCTCGGCTCATAGAGAGCGAGGTTATTTATAGAAAATGGTCTCTTCCTAAATTAACTAAGAGAATTGATGGACAGCCATGAGAATCGGGTTGTCTTATTTCATTACATTGTTTTCTCCAAAGGATGGAAAAACTCGGGTGCATGATGACTAAATCATCCATGGCAAGTGGTGGATGAGTTGTCCATTCCCTTCTAGCACCCATTTTCTCTTGTTGTGTTGCTGCGTAGTTGTTTAGCTAACTAGTTGATTCCTTGTGATAGTTGTGCAGCTTACTATTGAGTTGTTATGGCAGATGCAAAGTTATAGCACTTGACTCAGAGTTGCAACAAGGGTCCTGTAGTGAGAGTTCCAACATAGCGAGATTTGCAACACTAAAAGTTGCAGCATTGTGAGTTGCAACAATGGGACTTGCATCACTGGGATTTGTAGTAATGAGAGTTGCAACAATGACCATAGTTGCATCAACCATGCTTGAACAGGGGTTGCATCTCTTGTGTTGGGAAGATACCTATGCAACTTTGTTCCTGTATACCATTGTTAGCACAAAAGTGATAATATCCTAAAAATGCATAAGAATAAGTATTGAAATGGCATGTTAAGTGAGTGATTATACCTTGACCAAAAATTCATCACTATGGATGAAACGTGTATTAATATGGAAATGGAAATGGAAAAAAGGTGTACAAAAAGTATGGGGCAAGTGCTACAAAGATATAAATTTGAGAACATGTCACATGGCATGTTGGGTCTTTGTACTACTAGAGGCTGGGCCTCCCTCATGTTGGGGAGGCCCATCCCCAACATATATGTCAATATATGCAAAACAATATATAATAATAATAAAATAATAACAATAAATTACATGTGCATTAAATATGGCATAAAAGTATGCAAATATATTGATCAAAACATAACAATAATATTACCTCTCTCAGCTATTGACTCCTCTGTTGTAAATCAGATGTTTGGACATGCTCTCCAATCTATCCTTGCATATGGGTACTCTACAATATTGAGGACAAAATCATCCTCGCTAGAAAATAAATAAAATACCTCCTTTCCCACCAGAGTAATGGGAAACTCTGACTAGCCCCTCTTGGGAATCAACTTCCCCCACATGCACATACATGCATCAAACATAGGCCTAGTAGGAAAGAGGGGTACCTCTGGTTGAGTGGGATGAACCCTCTCAAAAAATAGTGTATACAAATTATATGTGAATGGGAAGAAGCTCGTCCAAGAAAAAACAACACGACAGGGATTTAATGCATGAAAAAACTATCTCAGAAAAACATCTTCCCACCTAATCAATCGAGGCTCCTGCAATAAACTGTCTACATAATACAACATAAAGAAACTAATGAACTACCCATCAAATCTATACTATGACAATGATGAGAGAATATCACACATGAACCTAACGTCCTATCTCTAAAATGAACCTATCTATAGATGTGTTGGGTTATTTATATGTATAAATCATTGACATTAAATATATCAATTCAGGAGTTCATAGAATTTGAGATGCAAGAACAGGAAATGCAGGATTGGATCCTATTCTAGCCTATGGTAACAACTATTTTCAATAAGACACACTTCGGAATGCAATAAATGAAATCAAATTTCCTATTACTAAAGATATCAATCCAAAAAGAAAAAGTGTATTCAAATCACAAAGCAATCCAAGGAAATGAAAAGTAAATCTCAAACACTTCGATTTTGTATTCACATATTCATATCAAGATGGACAAGGGTGTTGCATTCTATGTCAAGATATATAGTCTATGCATAGATATGTCTTCTTATGAAATATCGTTTAATCAATGAATACTTAGACTTCAATTTGCGAGGGGATATAAATACCTAAGACTGTAAATCAAACACATGAACAATGACTATTTCATTAGTTTGAGGTTTCATTAATGGAATATAGTGAAATATTTCACTTGAGTTGTAATTGTTCATCCACTTGAGAGATGACTAGCTTATCAAACTTAATGGGTTCTAATTACTTCAATTTAACTTTTATAAGAATGCATACCATTAAAAATACCACCCAAATCAATCAACAAAAGAGTGTAACACTTTTAAAATGTTACTGACCTAATCTTGGAATTATGAGCTTATAAGGTAAATGATGGAATCTATAAACTAAAGATGCAAATTTCTATGTCAAGTATGACAAGTCCTTACTGGTGATACTACGTTTTTTCATTCAAATTACTTGTCTCTGTGCAAATTCAACTCAAAGAGATTATTTACATTCATTTTAACATATGCATTCACTCAAAATAAAATAACAAAAGAATCATATCAAAACTAAGTATTGGCCTATTAAGAGTTGCTATTTATCAGGGCTCGAGGTACTCCTTTCCACCTAAATGTTCCTGTACTTACACAATGATGAGTTCATCTCTCAAGAGTCCCAATGACTATAACAAACTAGAATCCTTGGAATTTTATCAGTTCAAAAGAAACACATAAGAATAAGCATCAAGCTAAATGGAAATGATAAGAAAGCATAAAAGAGAATTAAGGAAATTATAAATTTTTCTAAATGCAAGAAAAGTTACAGATTTATTGTTAACAAAGAAATCCAAATCAAAATAGGAACTATAACATCTAAGTCTACAAAGAATAATCAAACTAAAATGATAACTAAGCTAACAAATTACAAAACTAGCTACACATCCCAGATTGGTGGGCCCTTGACAACTAGCAATAAACTTGTGTACTTACAACATTGGGATCTAATAAACACCATAGATCAAAACTGAGATTTGTATTACATAAACAAATTTCTCAAGTTACAATGCACACACCAATCCATACACAATCGTTTTGTGACAAATGAAAACAACAATTCGTAGTGATGTCCAATGGATTCAATTCAATGACTGCATTCCTTGTTTTCATTACATTATAGAGTGTGAATATATAGAAGGATCCTTGATCACATAGATGAGAATGACCCCTTTGATATCGAATATTAGAGCATCAAGAATAGCTACAAAAACAATAAAATTAAACTTCCCTTGATTCTAAATAACCATCCATATGATATTAGAAAATGTGGGAAATGAACACATCGTGTTTCAATTTTATATGCTATCGTAGAGCCTTCCTATGGATAATAGAACCAAAGATCTGAACTGAATTTGTTGAATAACTTGAAAACGAACCGCAACATTTATCTGGGAAAGACCAGTTTGGAAACACCTCCATAACTTATTAATCATGCTTGATTTCATAAATATGCCTGCATTGTACTCAATTTAGACCATCTTGCACAAAACCCATGTTCGGGAATTTCAAGATTCATCTTCTTCACCTAGAGAATCGTGCCAGAAGTTAATTGTTGCTAATTTTTCATGTTTTTTACTGAAAACCCTTGACCATGACTACAAATTTCCATGTGCGACCTGGGAAAAAACCAATGGACATAGAACATGATAGCATCTATATCTTCAAAACCATTGTGGCTATTTTCCATTTAGGTGTGAGCACATATGCTAACCATGGAGGTCAGGTTCAGGAACTGAACACTAGGTACATGAACTGAACTGAATAATTCATCATTAGCAAGGTTAACTTAAAAAACTCATTATAATCTACTAAGAACTTATAAAATGAAATAAAATAGGAAACAATTACCTCTAAGAGATTGTTGAAAGGTGTTGGTCACTATAATTGCTTAATTGACTCAAACAATCAAGTGATACATGAATTGTCAACCCAGGGAAGTCTTTTTATTTCAAAGATAACCACGCACTATATATGCTCAATTCCAAAAGCCACTTAGAGTTGTAGTAAAGGAACTTATACTAATCACACTTGCTTGAATAAACTGAAGTTCTGAATTAAATCACAGGAAAGCAACTTACCTATTGCAGATCTTAAAGATTAATCTAAAGAATCCTGGATTACATTAAAATATCACTTGCAACAGGAAAGAACAACTATTCTGCAACCAGAGAACAAGACCCTTACTCTCAACAGAGACTTTAGCACTTTAAGTCTGATTAACACTCTTTCATGAAAACAGTAATGCAGAGAAAATTAACTCTATCTAGCAGAGAATAAGGCCATCTAATTCCTTCCTTTCTAAGCAGGAACTTTTAGCCCTATTTCTGATTAGCACACTTGTGAAAAATAATGGAAGTCTACAGAGAACAGGATGTTCTGATTCCTTCCTGTCTGAGCAGGAACCCTTAACCCAATCTCTGGCTAGCACACTTGTAGAATTAAATGAAATCTACAGAGGACAGGATGTTCTGATTCCTTCCTATCTGAGCAGGAACCCTTAACCCAATCTCTGGCTAGCACACTTGCAGAATTAAATGAAATCTACAGAGGACAGGACGTTCTGATTCCTTCCTGTCTGAGCAGGAACCCTTAACCCAGTCTCTGGCTAGCCTCATAAAATCATTACACAAGATTTCTACTAAAAAGAATTACGAATTTCATTCAATAAACTAAGACAGAGTCAGTAGTGTTTCAGCAAAGTGGAATTCATTAAAAGCAGTGTTTCAACAAACAAAAGTTAATCAAAACATAAAAAGAGATTGTACTAACACACTTCTAAACTAATGGGTGAATCTTGTGAAGAAGGTGGGCCCTCCCTTCTCACAAGATTCCCCTGAAACGAGAAAGCTAGAGAAGGATACTCAAAGCAGTCTTTTATTCATTTGTCAAAATATCAT
>SNQJ01S0002665.1:91129-104918 GCA_010110895.2 Picea sitchensis
TTTAATTTGTTAATTATTTATGCCTGCATGTTCACAAATACTTAAAAGGTTCAATTTTTTCCTATATTGCTATTGTTTTCTAATTTGTAAATTAGTATATTGGATGTGATATTGATGATTAATATTGTTTACATTGACTTATTATTTAGAATTTTGTAGATTGTTAGGTGAAGTTCTATTACCGACGTCAAATATTTTGCCACGCACATATCGAGAAATATCCAGGATTATGAAAGAAATTGGAATGGACTATCAGACTATTGATGCATGTCCTAATGATCATATCATATATTATGGACAATATGCATTAGAAAATGAATGCCCACAATGTCAAATAAGTAGATATTGAACTGATAAAGCATCAAATAAGGTGCCTCACAAAGTTCTTCGTTATATTCCGATAATTCCACATTTCCAACGGTTGTTCAGGTGCCAAAGTATAACACAATTTATGGATTTCCATGCAAAGAACAAAAGTCTATACGATGTTCTTCGAATGTCGACAGATGGTTTTTCATTGAAGTACATCGAAGAAAAGTGGCCAATTTTTAAAGAAGAACCTCGTAATGTTAGACTTTTGTTGGTAGTTGATGGTGTCAATCCATTTGGAGAGATTCGTTCTACGTACTCAGTGAGCCTGTTTTTGTTATCAACAATAAACTTCTTCCTTAGATGTCGATCAAGAGAGAGCACACAATGTTGGCAATGATTGTTCTAGGTATTTAATTATCTTTTATTTTCTTTAAAGTATGACAAAACATTTCATTTCTTTGTTTCGTGCATGGTAATTATTTCTTTTATATATAACTACATCTATATAAGCATAATTAATCATGAAGTATGTTGAACCAATTAGGTAGGTACTAGGTTAAATATATGAACGTATATATTGAGCCTCTTATTGATGATTTGTTGAAGTTATGGGTTGGCGTCATTATGTATGACATCTCTAGACCAATATGGAAAAAATGATTTCAATTCCATGGAATACTATCATGGACAATTCATGATGCTCCCGGGTTAACACATTTTTGTGGTATATTGTTACTTTATTTTGTGATTTAATATTATATATATTTATTGAAAATATCATGCATTATTTTAAATTGTAACTCTAATTTGACGCTACATTAATTCATATATCTTGTAGGTCTTTAAACAAAGGGTAAATTTGCATGCCCAGTTTGTGGTCCGAGGATAAAATATCGTCATTCAAGGAGTTTAGGAAAGGAAGTGTTTGATGAGTATAGATACTTTCTGCCTAAGAACCATAGTTATCAAACTACATACAAAGAAAAATTCAATGGTAAAGAAGAAAATCGAAAAAAAGCCACGAAGAATGACACCTCGCATATGGAAGTTGGAATATATTAGAAATCATCAAGGTACACAACTTATTTATGTATGACATATTATATAAATCTTTATTTAATTTCATTAGTATTAATTTCATTTTGTCCCATCAATTAGTGTTAATTTCAATTTGTTGATGTTTCATGAATGCCATTAAGGCACGAATGGGATTCCACGAGGAATGAAAAGTTACCCTATTCAATTTAGTAGATTTCCATACTATGAGCACCTACAAATAATTCATCTATTTGATACAATGCATATCAAAAAGAACATAATGGAATTGTAATGGTGAATATTAGATGGAAGGACTGACAAAGAGAGAATTGGAAATATTTGTTGTGACATCCAGGAAGCTAATCACTCATTGCAAAGTGTTATTATTAATTCTAATGGAGATGGTCGTGAAAAAAATACTAGTCTTCCTTGGTTATTGACGGAGCAACAAAGCAATATTGTAAAATAGGTCATTCGAAAAATTAGGTTTCCGACAGGGTTTTCGTCGAACATACAAAATATCTTAACAAAAAAAGGTGATTTTGGTGGGGTTAAAACACATGACTANTTTGTGGTATATTGTTACTTTATTTTGTGATTTAATATTATATATATTTATTGAAAATATCATGCATTATTTTAAATTATAACTCTAATTTGACGCTACATTAATTCATATATCTTGTAGGTCTTCAAACAAAGGGTAAATTTTCATGCCCAGTTTGTGCTCCGAGGATAAAATCTCGTCATTCAAGGAGTTTAGGAAAGGAAGTGTTTGATGAGTATAGGAACTTTCTTCCTAAGAACCATAGTTATCGAACTACAAACAAAGCAAAATTCAATGGTAAAGAAGAAAATGGAAAAAAAACCATGAAGAATGACACCTCGTCTATGGAAGTTGGAATATATTAGAAATCATCAAGGTAGGCAAATTATTTATGTATGACATATTATATAAATCTTTGGTTAGTTTCATTATTATTAATTTTATTTTTTCCCATTAATTAGTGTTAATTTCAATGTGTTGATGTTTCATGAATGTCGTTAAGGCATGAATGGGATTCCACGAGGAATGAAAAGTTACCTGATGCAATTCAGTAGATTTCCATACTACGAGCACCTACAAATAGTTCATTTGTTTGATACAATGCATATCGAGAAGAACTTAATAGAATTGTTATGGCGAATATTAGATGGAAGGACTGACAAAGAGAGAATTGGAAAGATTTGTTGTGACATCCAGGAAGCTAATCACACATTGCAAAGTGTTATTATTAATTCTAATGGAGATGGTCATGAACAAAATACTAGTCTTCCTTGGTCATTGACGAAGCAACAAAGCAATATTGTAAAATGGGTCATTCGAAAAATTAGGTTTCCGACGGGGTTTTCGTCGAACATACAAAACATCTTAATGAAAAAAGGTGATTTTGGTGGGGTTAAAACACATGACTGACATACATTCATTAAGGTAATTAGTAGGTTATAATATATTTCCTTATTCGTACGCATTTTTTGGAAACAAATAATAATTATTTGTTTTTTGTTACAATATGTTCTACCTTTATCTCTCCCAGACGACTTTGACAACAACATAAAATAAATTATTTATGTACTTGGCAAATACATGAGGTAAGTATTGTTTGATAAGGAAAATGTACTTCTTATGTGATTTTTAGCAAACTTATTGACATATTATGTTTTATCTGCAAATTTATGTATGCCTTGATATTATTTTATTGCATTGACATTTGCAGGTGGCTATCATCAAAAGAAATCCATAAAGAAGATATAAGGTATTGGAAGAGAGAAATTCTCCGACTAATGTGTCAAATGCAACAGTGTATAACTCTATATTTTTTCAATGCACAAGAAAACTACCACATACACCAAGTTGAGGAGATTGAATTATGTGGACCAATACACACAAGGTCGATGTGGATGGTGGAGAGGCAGTTGAAGTCACTAAAGGATTTTGTTAGAAAAAGAGCATGTCTGAAGGGTTCTTTGGTTGAGGGATATATGGTATATCAATGCATGGTGTATATTAGGCAATATCTACCTAAATTAGCAGAAAATATGAATGTGCCTCACATTTGGCAACTCGACTCCATCAAAAACTTTGAAGGGGAGGTCCTATTGGGGAAAGGTAACATGAGGACTGTGAAATGTAATTATTAGATGTTGACGTAGATTTAATATATTACACATTTATTAAATTATTAATTTATTAAAAATAGCTAATTAATGGTATTAAATTGTTATGCTATCATATAGTTTCTCGAGAGTGGGATTGTTTACATTTATACATTGCAAACAACCTTGATTGGATGGAGCATTGGATAGAATATACTAAAGAATAATTTGGTAGGTTATCATGGGAAGGGGTGAGTAAGATGATTAAAACAATGCATCGTCATCGAGATCAATTTCCTAATCTTACATAAAGGGAACTTGATTTAGCCTTTGGTTTAAAAGATAAACAGACAAGTAAAATTGTTTACCCACATTTTCCTAGTTTTTTCCCAATTTTTCAATGTATTTGGTTTGTTTAATCTTTGAAATATATATTTACTAGGTCCTATATGAGGTTTATTAATTGGCAATGTATTTTTTACTTGTTTTCCATGTTGCAATTGAAACATCACAAGGATATGTGGTGTAATGGTCGTAAATTTCGTATCAAAATGTTGGATGATAAGATGAAAACCTTGGATTGTGGGATAACTGCAGTGTTTAAGGTCACCAAAAATTCCTCTAGAAGTGACAGAAATCCGAAAGAAACTAAGAATAGGTACTATGGGTATTTGGAGGATATAATTGAGTCTGATTTTAATTCCTTTAAAATAGTTTTGTTTGAGGTTAAATGGTGCATGCTACGGATGCATGAACGTGATCCTGAAAGAACTTTTATTGAACATGATAATGGATTTAACATGGTTAATACAAGGGCATTTGAACTGAGTACAGAGCCTTATGTTCTTCCAAGTCAATGTGAGAAAGTATTTTACTCGCAGGTACCTCGTAAAGCAGGTTGGTCATACGTTCTTAGATATGATCCAAGAGGAAAACCAGTAAAGTATAATCATGTAGCCGAGGATGAAGATAATAACGAGGAAGAAGATCATGATTATGCATATCAGGAGCAGGTGGCTCATGTAGTCGATGTGTCAAACAAATAAGTTGAAGAATTTGAATATCCAAATGTAGGAGACAATGATCTCATTGACGATATCGATAACTATATTAGCAAAAATTACGTTGATGATGATGTTCATATGAATGAGCCTTTCACCTATATCGATTCTGAACTAGATCATGATACAGATGTTGAGCTGGATGAAGAAGAAGATGATTGATATTTAATTGTTGAAAAGAAGAGGTATATGTTTATATATTTTATATGATCTTTATATGTTTTTATTTTTTATAATATAGTATATGATACATGTTCTTTAGAATTTAAAATTAGTTAATATGGGAAAATTGAGAGTGATGTGGAGGGGGGGGGGCATAATTAGAGCTTCCATCTTCACGTGGTTTCCCCTGTTTAGTAAAGAATGAACTATTCTCGAAACCAAGAGGAGATTTGTGCGACTACGCCTAATCATACCAACGATGTAGGTATGTCCATCATCAATTCATCATGTAAGCCATAAACCCAAATTTAGTGGAGTCATTGACTTATTCCCAGTGAATGGATGTGTTGTTGTTGACATGGAATGGGACAACACAAGTACCTTCTTAATTTTCTTCCTTCACTTGATGTGGGCCTGATCATTCCTAGCCTTGAATTGAAAGTTGCCCCTAGTCTTAGTCATTACCCTTCATGACACTTGTCACCCAATGATCATTAGATCACAAGGTTGGAGGCATATGGGCATTGGGATCATGAGGCTTTATAACCCTACAGTAAAAAGAGACATTAATTGAACTTGGACTAGATTGAAAGGTGCATGCAATTGAAAATACTAACAACCCAAAACTAAAAGGGATCAATACACATAATGTTAATGAGAGGTGATCTGGCTTTGGTGTGTAGGAAGAGGCCTAGCACCTTTAAAATTATCATTCTCCAAATATCTTATACAAATTTTACAAGGAAATAGTACTAGGACTAGACACATGCAACAATGACTTGTGAATGGGGTCAACATTGATTTTTTTTCAAACGGTTTCTGTATGCGTTGAAATTTGACATGGATAGACTATTCACATGCCTTAATGATATGGGAGGGTTTCTAGACTCAAATTTCACTCACACACCCACTTTATTCCATCATCAATTCATCGTGTAAACCATAAACCCTAATTTAGTGGAGTCATCGATTTGTCGAGTTTTAGTGTTCCCAATGAATGGATGTGTTTTTGTTGACATGGAATGGGACAACACATGTACCTTCTTAATTTTCTTCCTTCACTTGATGTGGGCCTGGTCATTCCTAGCCTTGAATTGAAAGTTACCCCTATTCATAGTCATCAACCTTCATGACACTTATCACCAAATGATTAGGTCACAAGGTTGGAGGCATATGGGCATTGGGATGAGGCTTTACAACCCTACAATAACAAGATACATTAATTGAACTTTGACTATATAGAAAGGTGCGTGCAATTGAAAATACTAACAACCCAAAACTAAAAGGGATCAATACACAAACTATCAATGAGAGGTGATCTGATGGTGTTTAAGAAGAGGCCTAACACCTTCAAAATTATCATTATCCAAATATTTTATTCAAATTTTACAAGGAAATTGCACTAGGACTAGACACGGGCAACAATGACCTGTGAATGGGGCCAATGTTGAAATTTTTTCAAATTTTTTCTGTATGCATTGAAATTTGACATCGATAGACTATTCACATTCTTTAATTATATGGGAGGGTTTCTAGACTCAAATTTGACTCAAAAACCCACTTTCTTCCATCATCAATTCATCATGTAAACCATAAACCAAAATTTTAAAGAAATAAGATTGGCAAAATATTTGGACCCTTTCCCTAATATAGCCTTGAACCCAATGTTGTGTGTGTTACTTAGATGCATAATGCCACCAAAACCATTATTTTTAGGAGCTTCGTGACTAGCTCTGTCAAAATTACATGAAGCTCCAATTTGTCTATTGGGGTATGGGTTCTTTGCACATAGACTTTGGTTCCATGTTTGAAATTAAAAAAGTATGGAATTTCTTGAGAAGTGCATTGGAAAGGGGGAATGTACTTATCCTCGAAGGTTCCAACATTCTAAGCTAACTAGATGCCCCATGATGTTATTAAAGGAAGACATTTAAAGTCTTTGAGCTCAAGTTTTAGTATCCATTTCCTTAGACATTCGTATACTAAATTCCCTTGCCAATTGTGCTTCTTACTTGTTGTAGCGTCCATCTCAGTCCAAACTTCTTTAAATTAAGGATTAAATATAAGAATACGACTTATATTTTCTTCTTTATTTTTACAGATAATACACCTATTCGGTCCAAACTTCTTTCTCTTTTATAGAATTTCCTAAGTTAAGGCTTTGTTTCTTTATTGTCAACCACATAAAAATTTCAGTCTTTAAAGGGGATCTAATTTTACATTTATCTTCCATCATTGTTTAACTTCCTTTGGCATACCAAGAGCATACATTTCTTTATAACCTAATTTTATAGTATAAGTCTCTAAGACTAGGTTCTTGAATCAAACCAACTTATCTTTTGTTTCAATGATTTGAACCATTAAATCTTGTCCTGGCCTTCCAATCCTAACTACTCTATCTTCTACCAATCTTGATTCCATATAAAAGAATTTTCATGAGAGACACTTTGTACCAAGTTGAAAATGTTTTCTCTAATATAAAACATTGATCACTACTTCTAAAAGTCAACTCAAAAGTATATCCCAATCCTTACACTTTCACATTTCCATAAAAGTTAATAAATTTATTAGATTCTACTAACTTGTAATATATAACTTCATCTCCATTGAATATCATGAAATTATGTTGCGAATATCATTTATTTTTTAAATTTCATATTCAATAGGATTAAGCAAAACCATATTTAAAGATTTATCATAAATAAATAAAAATTTATTCAACTTTAATGCACTCTTATCCTCATACATTTTGACTTATGAAATAAGTAATACATTTATTACTCTTAATTTTTTAGTTTAAAATAATTTTATATTTATACTTTATTAAAAATATTTATGATCATCATATCTTCGTTAATAAGTGTTTGAATTTAACACTATAAAACCCCTCATTATATTATGAGGAGGGGTTTTAAATGTTTCTCAATGTCATATGCATGTTAAACCATGTTGAAGTCATATGCATGTTAAACAATGTTGAAGGTAACCATTGGAGATATATTATTKTGTACTAAAHAATGTWAAACCATGCAATACTAYAACATTATMATACAAGAATTGRACCTTGAGTKCACAAGCCTTAAAGCACATAACCTTGGTTTATATAGTAAAGTGYATCGATTTTATTGACTTGCATACCTTGAATATTAGTATGGTGTGTGGTAATATTACAACATTTACCTCTCTATTTGAGGTCGATCTTTTACTTGGACTTGCATTGAGTTATCTATTAGGTTTTAATTTCTATGAGTTGTTTTCCAAAGGAAAGAGTGTGCACGCGACCAAGGGGAGCACATGACCAAGGGGAGATATTCTTTGAGTAGAAAGTCGTAGGAGATAGTCTACGAGGGGATAGTCTGCGAGGAGAACAATGAGGTGATAGTCTGCGAGGAGCCAGGGAGGAGATAGTCTGCGAGGATATAGGGGAGCATGTGACCAAGGGGAGATAGTCTACGAGGAGAACAATGAGGGGATAGTCTGGGACGAGCCAGGGAGGAGATATTCTGCGAGGGAGAGAGATAGTCTACGAGGAGATAGTGGATCACGCGACCAAGGGGAGATAGTCTGTGAGGATAAAGTCACAGGAGATAGTCTGTGAGGAGAACAATGAGGAGATAGTTTGTGAGGGGACAGTCTGCGAGGAGCTAGGGAGGAGATAGTCTACGAGGGAGAGAGATAGTCTGCAAGGAGATAGTATTCGAGGGCACACGCGAGGGCACCAAGAATGGTGAGTACCCTATAAAAATTATCATTTGAAGTCATTAAAGGTCAACATTCTGGCCTTATTGATTCATTGAGTTTATATATGATGATTGCGTCTTTTTATATGAAGACAAACTAACCATTGTTCCTAAGGGAACTTAAGGGATGCTAACCTAATACCTCCATGGTAAAGTTATTAGTATCCAACCAATATTTTTTAAACTACATTAAAACTTTAAGGAAGAGAGGGTTTGGTAAACCTTGTCTCTCATATTATCTTGAGAACCTAAGTTCATTCTAGGAGAAGAAGTTAAACTATTATGATAATCCAATTGAAGGACATTGGAAACAAAAAGTGAAATACCTTACAATGAGATTACTAATGTTAAAAAATAAGCTAATAGTTGAAAATATGGATGTTGCACTTTTGGGCATCGAGACTAGGGTAGGTAGTTTTGATGTGTGTATGAGGTAGCTAGAAGAACCCATGCCTTAAACAACCAATATTCACAATGCAATTGAGGCCTTCATTAATTTGGTTTTAGAGTTTTGTAAAACGACAGTGAAATTGATGGAAGATCATGCACCCCTCTCAAAACTTGTCAAGATCATCTAGAGATACCATGTCAAATTACAATATCATATGGTAGAAACAAATGATCCCCTAGTCGATGCTCCATTTACCAAATTCGGTGATCCCCTAATCAAATGCACACTCCACATGATTCTTGACGATGAAGTCGTGGGTTTAGTTTTAAGAAATGACCACTATGCATCCCAGTGACATCACAATGAACCACATATGTTGAAAACCATGTTTAGATCTTTATATTAACAACAAAAATAATAATTATTTATAAGTAAACTTAAAGTAATTAGGTATTTGTCTCTATCACTCACAAGCTCAGTGATGTCATTCAATATTATTTAGATTCAATTGGCCTTATAACATGAAAACTTCGATGTTCTAGTTATCTAAGACTTAGCAACATTGAACTATGTATCATTTTCCAAATGAGTCCTTATATCATGGAGATAGTTCATATATCTAAGTCAATATAGAAACACTTTCGTTCTGCCATTCTCATTCCACCTTGACCAAATCACAGACCTTTGATGGTATACAATGTGAATCAATAGGAACTATATCTAACTTTCTATCGAGTTAGGTTGTTTTATTCAATGTTGTAGTTATGACTACCCATGTTGACTTTAACATACCCCCTGGTCATGACAAGTGCACCCTAATGGATTAGGGAATTTTGGGAACCCAAGGGAGGCTCCTCAACCTAGAAAAGACCCCAAATAGTGCACAAGGCCCAAGAAAGGTCATAAGGACAAATAACGACAAGTGAGTGATTTACCCCAAGGAGGAAATTTGTTGAGTGCAAGGGTCAATAACCTTAATCATTGGTTTGGACAACAAGTAACCTCACTAAACAAGTGATTTCTTGGCTAAATTATCCAAATATACAAAAAAATTGACACCTTTCTTTTCTTACTTCAATGATGAAGGTTCAATTACTAACTTTTAAACTCATAAAAAAAATTAAACTTTTATTCTATGCAACATTGAGTTTCCTGCATGGTTTCTTGGTGATTTCAAAACTTATTCAACTCATCAACAGTACTAAAGATTCATTAAGGGATCTAATACCTGTTCGACAACACAGGTATTCCAACAGAGGACGAATACCTTCAGTAACCACTCACATAACTAGATCAAAGATAAACACACCGATGTTTTCATGTGGTAAAACCCCTACGGGGAAACATCCACAGCCCCAACCAATGCGACCACTGGTAGTAGTTTATTAATGCAAATAAAAAGATTACAGAGAGATTTTACAAGATAGTTTCTCACAATTGATCATCGACAAATGACCCTCCATGCTCTTTAAATAGAGGTCATGGACCAATTGGGTGTTAAGCCACAGATCAATGGCTGTTAAGATCGAGGAGAGTATGAACTGTTGGATCACTCTATGTCAGGAACATATCGTGACCGTTGGATTTCCTAACTACAAATGCATACTAATGCATACTAAAGAAACACACTAGAAAACACACTTTTGCCTACCGACACAATAGACCAAGTAGATCTTAACTAACTCCTAAGTGTCTAAATATCTTAACATCCCCCCTTAAGAACAACTTGGGATAGGATTGAAGGAATTACAATAGTGACACAATAGGAGAAGGAAGGAGGCATTAGATCTTATCCCCCCTTAATGACAACTTCCTGAAATCCTAACATAGATCGAAGTTTGGAAAACTTCGCTTCTGTAAAAGGATTTTTGAAAATGTTTGCAACTTGATATTTTGTAGGGAAAAAGAGCACTTCAATAACTTGATCATGAATGAGCTTTATGATGAAGTGCATGTGTAGCTCGATGTGTTTTCTAAACTGATGTTGAACTGGTTCTTTGGTGATCTTGATACATTACAGTTTAGGGGGGACTCCTTTATTGGTTGGTTTGACTGATTCAGATTGGGCCGACAACCCTAATGATCGAAAGTCTACTATAGGTTATGTTTTCAGCCTTGGTTTAGGACCTGTCACTTGGGCCTGTAAGAAACAACATGCTATTGCACTTTCTTCTGAAGAAGTCAAGTACTGAGCATCGATAAATGCAATTCAGGAAGCCCTGTGGCTTTGACAGATCCTTTCAGAGTTTGGATTCCAGCACCAACATCCGACCAGCCTTTGTGTGGCTAAATTGTACCACGAACATAGTGAAGTATCCTTTTAGTTGCTTTCCAATGGCTTTCATGGGGTGTTTGCATATATCGGGCAACAAGACCAATAACAAAGGAAATATCAGGATGGGTATGAGTCAAGTATAAGAGGCTACCAACTAATTGATGGTACAAGGTGGCATCAACTTCAGGAGAAGTACAGGTGGCAGTAATCTTGACTCTAGACTGGAAGGGAGAAGGGGTTGGTTTACAATCGTCCATGTGAAAGCGATGAAGTGTCACAGGCATACTTAGACTGGGAAAGAAAAATTCCTTCATTGGTTTGCAAAACTTGGAGGCCAAGGAAATAGTGCAAAAAGCCTAAGTCTGTCATTTCAAATTTCTTCTTAAGGTTGGTTTTCACATGGTTTAAAAGTTTTGAGTTACTACCAGTAAGGATAAGTTCATCAACATAAAGGACAAGTATTATGAGTTGGCGTCCTACTTTCTTGGTATAGACATTAGGATTAGAATGGCATCTAGAGAATCCAGTGGCAATAAGAAAGTTGTCCATTTTGGCATACCAGGCTTGGGGAGCTTTCTTGAGACCATAAAGAGATTTCTTGAGGTGACAAACAAGGCTAGAGACATTCTGGACATAGCCCAGAGGTTGTTCCATGTAGATTTCTTCTTGGAAATCTCCGTGCAAGAAGGCGTATTTAACATCCATCTGATGGACCTCCCATTTATGTGAGGAAAGAAGGGAAAGAACAAGGTGGATGGAACTCATTTTTGCTACAGGGGAAAAGGTTTCATTATAGTCAATTCCTTCAACTTGGTAAAATCCTTTGGCAACTAACCGAGCCTTGTGTCTTTCAACACTTCCATCTGATGCATACTTATTTTTGTAGACCAATTTTCATCTAACAAGTTTTATTCCTTTTGGAAGAGGTACATGATCCCAAGTATCATTTGTCATTAAAGAATGATACTCTTCATTCATTGTTGTATCCCAATCTGGATGAACTGAAGCTTCTGCAAATGACTTTGGATCATGAGTTTCTGAAACTTGAGCCAAAAGAGAAGAGGCTCGCTGGAACTATGAACATGTCGGATACTGATATGAAGGATCACTAACAATATCACCAGCTGCTTCTTGTGTTGAATGGACCCATCTAGGAAGCGGTGGAGCTGGTGTTGGTTCAGGTTCAAAGGACTCATCTAGAGGAGAGTGAGAAGACGGAGGTGGATTTTCATCCTCACTGTCATCATCTAAAGAAGAAACCAAATCATAAGAAGGCATGAACATCGATGATGGCTCACATACTGAAGAAGGCACAACCATCAAATTAGGCTCATAGGCCAAAGAAGGCACAAATGTCAAATTAGGCTTGCAGGCCAAGAGATTTTCATCAAATTTAACATCTCTTCTAATAATAATTTCATTACAATGTGATTGAAGAAGTCTGTAACCTTTGACATCTTCAGAATAACCAACAAAGATACACTTCTCACTTTTAGGCTACAATTCTTTCCTTTTCTCATCAGGAATGTGAGCCCATGCTACACTACCAAATACACGGAAGTGACTTACATCTGGTTTAATTTTAGTCCAAGCTTCTTCCGGTGTTATATTTTTAAGATCCTTTCTGGGAGTGAAATTTAATATGTAATTTTCAAAGTTGATGCCTTCCGCCCAATACTTTAGACTTAATCCCTTATATTGGATCATACAATTATCCATTTCTTCTAATGTGCAGTTATTTCTCTCAGCAACACCATTTTGTTGTGGTGTATATGGAATAGTGTGTTGCATTTGGATTCCCTGTGTAGTGCAGTAACTTGTAAAATTATTGTTCACATATTCGCCTCCATTATCTATTCTTAACCTTTGAATTTGATGTTCAGATTGCTTTTCTACAAGGGCCTTGTAGGCCAAAAACTTATCAAAAACTTCTCTCTTAAGTTTTAAGAAGTAAACCCAAGTACGTCTGGAAAAGTCATCAATGAAAGTTGAGAAATACTTGCACCTAGAAAAAGAAGGAGAAGAAAGTGGACCACACAAATCACTATGAACAAGCTACAAAGGACCTGAGGCATGCCAAGAGGCACATTTGTCAAAACTGTTCCGATGATGTTTGTCGATCACACAACCGGCACAAAAACCATCTCTGCATGAAACAAGAGTAAGACTAATCACCATCTGTTGATTACATAGTTGCTGCAATGAGCGATAGTTTAGATGACCAAACTGCTCATGCCAAAGTTTTCTCAAGTCATCGCTATGAGCAACAAAAGCTGATGAAAAAGATGATGACCCAAAGTTGTCAAATTTGTACAACCTGGTAATATCATCAACAATTCCAGTTGCAAGAACATGCTTAGGATCTTTTAGATACTTGATTACAACTTGGTATATTGAATAAGTGATTTGATACACTGATAAAAGGTTACAAGAAAGGTTTGGAACACATAATACATCATTGAAATGACCATTTTCTACTTGAACTGTTCTAGATCCTTCAACACTAAGAGATCTATCATCACCAACAAATGTTTTCTTGGTGTTACATTCATTTAGAGTAGAAAATATGGCTCTATCCTTAGCCATATGATAGGATGCTCCAGAATCAATAAGCCACTCATCAGAAGTAGAAGTAGAAGTAGAATTTGTATTGAAGGAGAAACCAGAAGCAGAA
>SNQJ01S0002665.1:104968-127041 GCA_010110895.2 Picea sitchensis
CATTTAGAGTAGAAAATATGGCTCTATCCTTAGCCATATGATAGGATGCTCCAGAATCAATAAGCCACTCATCAGAAGTAGAAGTAGAAGTAGAATTTGTATTGAAGGAGAAACCAGAAGCAGAAAGTGCATGTCCATGAGAATAAGAAGAAGAAGTAGAATCAATATTGATGGTGTGCTTCTTCATCGCTGCTTCTAAAGCTGCCATCTTCTTGAAACATTTGGACTCATCATGACCATCTTTATCACAAAAGTTGCAATGTCTGTTAGTATTCTTATTTTTATATTTTGCTCCTTTGTCTCCATTAGGAGAAAAAACTGTCTGGGTGGGTTTGGGACCCTTATATTTCTTGTTGTTTTGGCAAGGATGTTGCTTCTTGGAATTCTTGGGTTTATGTTTTTTATGGACAACTAAGGATTTGTTGGAGGTACCTTCAGTGTTGATCACTCCAAGTTGTACTAGCTTATCTTTCTCTCTAACCAAAGAATCACAAAAGTTCTCAAGAGTGGATTTTTGATAAGCTGCCCCTATAGCCTCTTGTATGGCATAAAAGGTAGATAAAAACACAGAATATGCACCACCTAGCTTAGAAAGAATAATATAGATGCAATGATCTTCGTCTATCTTTATCTTACATTCTTCACATAAATTTTTGAGTGTTTTAAACTTATATAGATAGCCTTCAATGCAAGAAAAATCACTTGGACTCAAAGTTAGTACTTGATTTTCTAACTGTTGTGCTCGAATAATATTGTGTTTACCAAACACAGATTCAATCTTTTCCCAAGCTTCTTTGGGTTTATCAATTGATTGAAGGTGGAACCTTAAATTAGAAGAGATGGAAATTATGATTAATCCACATGCTTCGTCATTCCTATTATCCCATTTTGTTTTCTTATCAGCATCAGTGGGTGTTGTTTCCTTTCCCAAGGTAATCTGGTATAAGCCTTTACTTCTTAATAAATCCTCCATATGGGATTTCCATTGGAAGTAGTTGGTGCTGGTAAGTAAGAGATTAATTGTAGAAGCCATATTAAATATGCAGATAATACTGATTTAAAAAATGAAACTGATGATCTGAATGGAAAGAGCTCTAAAAGTTATGCGGTTTTAAAAAAAGGGGCACTAAAAACGAACTTTGGATGTGAGAGTTATGCCCTTTTTACCAAAGGCATAAACGATAACCAAAGGACCACGTGGTAGTGTAAGTTGCTTTATGAAGTGACCCACTTTTATAAAGAGAAGTGGGGCTCAATTTTACAAATAAAAGCTACATGAAAAATAAATAACTCTAAAATAAAATATTAAAGCTACTTATAGTGGTTCACTTTTATACTTGAAGTGAAATACACTTTACAATTTTAGCGTGAACTTTTTCAAAAAATGTAACAAAAGAGAGACTTGAACTCAAGACCTCTTACTTAATAAGGCAAATTTTAACCAAATGGTCTAGAAAAACATATTGTAAGATTCAAAAGGAGGATTTTTGTTGTTGTTGTTGTTGTTGTTGGAGAGCATGCTAAAAAAAAACTATTTTCACAGAAGAAAAAAATTTCGCTTCTCGATGACAACAAGGGTTAGATATCGGTTAGCTTACCCATAAGATGCACATTTTCCTATCTGTTTTTGATTTTCCGAGATCACACAGGGCGTGGGGAAAAGAGCATACATATATCTAAAAGAGTAGCAACCCAGAAATAAAAAATACAAAACCGAAATAAAGCCAAAATACTTCTCTGCAAAATATTTTAAAAATGTGTATTCAAACGTTATACCTCTAGATCTGACTGTAATGGTCGTATCTTGGGCAAACATAAACCTTTTCGAGTGAAATGAAAAGTGTTCCTGAATGAAACGATTTCTCCCGACATAATGGAATAGTCCTCTCATCCCAGTAATGTACGAAAATGATAGAAAATGGAGATGAGGAAACTCGGCTTCACGATCTCCATCTACAACAGGAGCAAGTCTTCAAACAGGCTATGATACAATGTTCAACAACACATGTATTCCAACAGAGGAAGAACACCTTCAGTAACCACTCACATAACCAAATCAAAGATCAACACACTGATGTTTTCACGTGGTAAAACCCATATGGGGAAACATCCATGACCCCAACCAACGCGGCCACTTGGAGCAGTTTATTAATGCAAAGAAAAAGATTACAGAGAGATTTTACAAGACATTTTCTCACAATCAATCATCAGAAAATGACCCTCCATGCTCTTTAAATATAGATCATGGACCAATCGGGTGTTAAGCCATGGATCAATAGCCATTAAGATAGAGGAGAGTATGAACTGTCAGATCACTCTATGTCGGGAACATATCGTGACCGTCGAATTTCCTAACTACAAATGCATACAAATGCATACTAAAGAAACACACTAGAAAAAACACTTTTACCTAACGACACAATAGACCAAGTAGATCTTAACTAACTCCTAAGTGTCTAAATATCCTAACAATACCTTCATAAATATTTACACATCAAATTCAGGCTTGAAAAATTGATCCTAAATCCTCATAGATAAAAAATACCTCATGTGCGAGCTCAATATTAACAAACTAAAAGAAGTATTGGCAAGCGATTAAAAACAACTTTAAATGAGTGTTGGTGGAATCCCTTGATTTCTCCGCTCCTCCACCGCCACAATGATAAACCAACAAGCAATACTCCACCTGCGCTTGTGCCGATGCAATGGCCTGTGTTGTTTCACACCTGGATTCGAGCGGTAGACCAGCTTGAGCCATTCCGCATCCAACCGAGATGCATCGCCGACCTCCATTCGCTTCCCTTCCGGCAATTTCAAGCACTCTTTAACTCTATTTTCAAATTCCTTTTCATCTTTCCCTCGCGTTACTTGTTCGCTATTGGTCTCTCGCCCATATTTAGCCTTGGACAAAATTTACCACCTGATTAGGGTTGCACTCCCCAAAAAACCCAACTCCCTGACAATGCCTCATGGTGCGGCAGGGTCCCGGCTCGATGAGGTTGTCACCCTCTTAGGCACCCCCTTCTAGGGGACTTGGGCCCGATCCGCCGCTAAGGATGCTTATACAGACTACAATTCAGGAGGTGTCACCCAATTTTCATGGTGGGCTCTTTCCGGTTTTCTCGCCATTACTAGGGGAAACCTTGTAAGTTTATTTTCCTCCACTTAATTATATGCTTAAACTCAGTGGGTGTTCTAGCCTAATCTGGGGTCACATGTTGGAGCCAAATCCCTCCACCAAGATGGAAATTTGATGGGAAAAACAATTTCCCAAAATGTTGCACACACCCTACATCAACCAACGCCGACTCGCCCAAACAAGGGGACAATATCACCGCTCGTGACACAAGACACCGAAAGTGGCATGTATTTCATCTGACCGCACCACGTTGGGAACGAACGACCATCTCCACCTTTAGTTAGTCACTTCCTAGGTGGTGAGTAACCTAATTTAGCAAGGAGGTAGTTTGGGTTAAGGTTATCTCAAATATGGTTAAGGTTGTGCTTGGATAAATAGAGTAGCATAAAGTATTTTATGTAGCAATACTTTGTGAATGTACTAGTTGGTCATTTTTATGATCAATGTCACTCCCTACTCAAAGGACCCCCAATGGTGTTTTTTTATGTAAATAGGTCTTACTCCATAGGCCCTAGAACCCCTTGAGAGGCCCCATTAAAGAAACCCCACGAAACATATTCATCCAAATTTATAGGAAGAACAACCCTATCTTTCTTTTTCTTGGGGATAAAAAAGAATGAATTGTATGCACTCTCAATCTTGTAAAACAATTGAAGAGTATAGACCATGTATTTAAAACTATAGCCATTTCATGCCACCCACATGGCCCATAGCACATATTTAAAACTATGTGAGTCATTTGGTTGTTGCCCAAATTCCTGTGAGAAGTGACAAGCTATGAAGAGGTGGAAAATAGTTTCTTCATTCTCCTTGCACAAAGGATAGATGCGTAGACCTTGTCAACTATTGTTTTGTATGTTATCCCATATTCGGAAATTCATCACTTAATAGTTGCAACTTATTAAGTGATGAATTTCCAAATATGTGAAATTCCAAGATCATGGATTTCCAAACTATCGATCCACACTTGAACTCTTTGATGGGTCTCAAATCCAGTTTTCCACTGAGCGTTGGGGCATATATGTTGATAAAAAACTACTAACAATTTCGTATGCAACTACATGAAAATATGCAACTATATGCAACTATGCAACTATATGCAACTATATGCAACTTTATGCAAAAATGAAACTTATGCAACTATATGCAACTATATGCAACTTATGCAACTATGCAACTATATGAAACTTTATGCAACATATGCAACTTATGCAACTATATTGCAACTATATGCAACTATATTGCAACAATATTGTATGCAACTATATGCAACATGCAACTTATGCAACTTTATGGAACTTATGCAACTTTATGCAACTTATGAAACTATGCAACTTATGCAACTATGCAACTATATGACAATTTCATATGAAACTATATGCAACTATGCAACTATATGCAACTTTATGCAAAAATGCAACTTATGCAACTATATGCAGCTTTATGCAACTATATTGCAACTATATGCAACTATGCAACTATATGCAACTTTATGCAACAATTCAACTTATGCAACTATATTGCAACTATATGCAACTGTGCTGGTACCACAAATGTATATTGGCATGATAACTTATCTTCTTGTTTTAACGAGTGTAGGTACCACCAAATAGGTATCTGCCGGATCTATATTCATCGAGTGATGATCAAGATATACTAAGAGAGGTTGAAAGTGAGACGTGTTGTACTAGATCTACCGGTTCTAGATCAACTAGATTTGAAAAGGTAAGGAAAAGATTTTGTATACGGATGCAATTTTTTATTGCCAACGGAGGGTCATTTAATTATGATGTTGAGAGCATAGGTGACATTGAGTTTCCCTTGAGGTATAAACATATAGTGCAATGATGGGCACCTAAGGAGCTACCTGAAGTGGACACAAATTTCTTCATAAGTGGGAGGATGTATCGCATTGCTCCTTCGTCCTTACATGGATTGGGGTTATTTTCCATGGATGGCATAAAGGTCGGCTATGACACTGTAACTGAATTGATGGAGTATGTTAGACCATTATACAAATACAATCACTGTTTGATGTTGGTCTGATATACGCGAAGTATGCTGAGATATGGAATTGCCACAAATTATATACAACTAGTAGATAACAATCAAAATAAAGGGGCAACTATGTATATTGATGGAAGGCCAAAAGCTACTGGAAACATTGCGGGATTTATAAATAATACATGACCAGTGGCAACAACTAAGAAACCGAATTGCATATTTGAGGGACACGAAGGAAATCGCATATTTGTATGTGCAACAAAAACAATAGTTCCAGGTGGAGAGTTGTTGATTGATAACAAATTAAATCGAATAGATGGAGGGGGTGCGGCTATGGGGGTAAATATATTACATACCATTCAACTCAACCTTTGATCAATCATTGTTACAATTTATCGCTACAATATTTCAATTTGTTACTGCATATATTTCATTTTTCATTATTTATTTTCTGATATTACTACAATATTTCATTTTTTTAATGTTACAATTACTTTCATAACTCTTGTTGATTAATTTATTGTGTCAACATCTATCAAGGGTGACCGTGAGATATCACAAGCTACATCAATCTAGGGTGACCATAGAAAGGCACCCACTGTTCCTTAGTAGGTAAATGTTAAATACAGTAACAACTTATGACTACAAGAACTAAATTTCAGAAATTTCATTATTTTTTTTTCTGATATTACTGCAATATTGCACTTTTTTAATGTTACAGGTGAATTTCATAACTTTTGTTGATTGATTTATTTTGTCAACTTTTGTCCAGGGTGACCGTGGAATAAAATCACCCGCTACCTCTATCCAGGGTGATGGTGGAAAGGCACCCGTTGTGCCTCAGCAAGTAAATGTTAAATACAATAACAACTTATGACTACAACAACTAAATTTCTGAAATTTCATTTTTTTGTTTTTTTATATTACTGTAATATTTAATTTTTTTAATGTTACAAGTGAATTTCATAACTTTTGTTAATTGACTTATTGTGTCAACATATGTCCAGGGTGACCGTGGCAGGAAATCACTTGCTACATCTGTCCAGGGTGACCATGGAAAGGCACCCGTTGTGCCTCACCAAGTAAATGTTAAATACAGTAACAACTTATGGCTACAACAACTAAATTTCTGAAACTTCATTATTTTTTTTCTGATATTACTCCAATATTTCATTTTTTAAATGTTACAGGTGAATTTCATAACTTTTGTTGATTGATTTATTGTGCCAACTTTTGTCTAGGGTGACCGTGTCCGAAAATCACCCGCTACATCTGTCCAGGCTGACCATGAAAAGGCACCCACTGTGCCTCAAAAGGTAAATGTTAAATGCGGTAATAACTTATGACTACAATAACTAAATTTATCAAATGTTAAAGTTCATCTCATTAATTGTATTCATCAATGTATTGTGGCATGGTCAACGTGGGAAGGCTCCCACTGAGGATATTGATGAGGATGAAATATTTTATTCCACTGACCCAATGACAACTGTAACGAAGTCCTTGAAGAAGGATAACATAGAATATATAGGTTTGCTTAGCAAAATACCCCTGACACAGGAGGACAGGGAAAGAATTGTAGAGCTACAAAATACAATAACTAATTTTGGGGTAAGTGGAATCTTCACATAGTTTTATCAACTATGACAATTTCATATCCGTTTTTTTGTTTTATATTTTCTATATGATATGATAAAGTAAATTTTTCCATTTGTAGGGGTTTTTAAACCTCGTGTGTTGGGAACTTGCCGATCCTACAAATGCTATAGGTAGCAGTGATGGTCCAATGGAAAACAATGTCGACATAGCAAAGTGAAAGTGAGGATTTTTTAGCCTCTTGAGGTTCCCCTCGAATCCATTGATGAGCGCAATGATTTTGACCGGCATGACACATCGGAGCATGATGAGCCAGAGCTTGGGACTCCACATGACTCCGGAGAGGAACGTATTGTAGATGGAGAGGAAATTATTCTACATGGATCAGAAGGAATTAAAAGCACCAGATCACTATATGTCACCTTTCTGGTGGATAACACATGCGTTCCAATCAAGTTTCAGAAGATTGCAGGTAATTTTTAATTAACTGATTCATTTTTTTCATGAAATTGAAATGGACATTTGTTGAGATTATTATAAATTAATGGATAACACGTTACTGTAGGAAACAATGTTTTCTATAGAAACTTGAATGAAAAATCATTGGAGATGTTTGGCCCCACCATTTGCACATGGTGGAATGGCCAAGACAGCAAACATAAAGATGATTTAATAGACCACGTGGTAAACTTGTTCGGCAACACTTTCAACAAGAAAGTGGTTACAAAGTTAGCCGATGAGAATTTAAAATATACCAGGGCCCAGTATAGGGAGAAATTGCAATTAGACCTCAAGCATGAGCGCCCTCCCATGGTTATGGAGAAAGATTGGAAGGCCCTAATAGAGGATGCAAAGGATAACTTGTTTAAAAAACAAGGAAGACATCCATGAGCTCGTCAAGCAAGGTACAACACATGTCATATTATCAGTGAAATATGATCATTTATTTTTTTCTTTCCTGTTTTAAGTAACAATTTCGATATCTATTTTTTTTCAAAAATTCCATAAGTAGGCTACCAGACACCTCCAAAGCAACCAAGGCCAGAGTGGAAAAATAAGGGCAGCATAAACTAGGCCAGGGTGGCTATGGAAAACTAAAATCCCGAATCGTAAGATTTAAATGTTTAACTGTATTTAATATTTATTTAACAGTAGCGAACAAATATATGTTTTTGTTATTGGTATTTTTAATGGTGTTATGCATTGCAGTTAAATATGTTCGAAACTGTTGCCACTGATGAGGACCTAAAGCTTAGTTACAAGCATGGTTTTAAAAGTGTGATTGAATATAGAAAATTCTTGGGCCAAACTCCTATCTCCCCATCCATGCAGGTAAATAAAATGAATAAGGAAACCACAGTAGCATGCTTGTAAAATCTATTCATATTTTATTATATCACCCTTAACTAAGTATTTATGTTTGTTTTCTAGCAACAGTGCTACCGTAATAGTGAATCTAGCGGTATTCAGCAGACACCACATCATACAAGGGTACACATGTCCAATGATAGAGGAGAGTAGAGTACCCATTCCGGTATGTATGCTTCAGAATTAGAAATATTTACTGTGATTGTAGATATTTATTTCCTCACTTATACTTATATAGTATCTTCTCAAAATTGAAGAGCATGTAGCTCAAGAGGGTAAACTGCGAGAGGAACCAATTGGACAAGAAATTAATGCACCAACTGTCACAGCTACACAGACAGGTAAAGAGCAATAGTGTAATGTTAATCAAAATAATGAATTAGTTATTTCAAGTATATTTCAACATATCAATATGATCATTTTCGTTGTTGCAGTTCATGACCCTGAATAGATGCCTCAACGCCCTTCTTAGCGACGTACCATAAGTATGGTACATGAGCACATGGAAACACAAACAAAATAAGGACAAGGAACACGAAATCCAATGTCCTTGGATGATTATGATACCCCAATTGTCAATTTTATGAATGTAAAAAAACATAAATCAAAGAAAAATTAGATGTATAAATTCATGAATTGTATTTGGATGTTTATCAATGTTTATATGTTCATATGCTTCAATGTTTATATGTTCATATGTTTTGATGACTATCCTAGTTATGCATGAATGTCTATATGTTTTCTATATAGAGAAAATCATTTGTTGGGTATGGGGAATTGAGAGCGATGTGAGGGGAGGGGGAGGGGCCATATGAGCTTCCACCTTCACGTGGTTGGCCCTGTTCAGTAGAGAATAACCTATTCTCTAAAAAAAGAGAATATCATTAAGGTATGCAACCACTTAAGTATTTTCTAGAGTATTTTACATAACTAAATGCATGTTTATTTGCTTATATATTATTTACTCATATAAAAAAATTGTCTTTTATGATTGATGCAAGTTTTGGTGATGGAAATGCATCTCATGGACAACTCTTATCAAGTTGTATGTGCTAATGGATCTGGCGAAATGACAATGATAAGGTAATGGTTTTGACATTTTTTTTAAAGAAACCTTTATACTAGTAAAAGCTCACAATCCTCATGAACGGATAGAATTGCATTTTTGGTAGACAAGCATCAATTGTTTTAAGAAAGTATGAATCATAGACTATGGGAAAAACCTTTTTTTGTATTCTTACATTGACCAATACAACTATAACATATTTTTAGTACAAAATCTTAACCACACACACACACACACACACATATATGAACCCTAAGTAAACAAATGATAGAAGATAAAAGGAGAATATGTACTGATAGGAGTGAATGAAGATAATAATATGGATAATGGAGTGGAGAGTGCACTCTACCATTGAATTGAATGATGCTTGCATCCAACATGTCTCATTGTAATGCATGTTGTGATAGTTGTGTCTTCTCACTATAATGTATGTTTCTATGTCCATCATGGGATTCCTAGAGCACCACCTATCATTCATGATCCAACACATAGTATTCAAGAATCCCATCCATTGCTAATGTGTGCAAGTGCCGTATGATTAACTAATAATTTGTATCCTTAATTATGAGCTATAAATCTTTACTATTACCATATTCTTCTAGTGCATGTAGATTTATATTTGAAGTTGGAAATATTAGTGAAGAATTCAAAAACTACAGCTTCCATGCAAAATATATCTACATTCAACACTTATGAGCTATCCCAACATTGTTCCAATTGTGGATTTTCGAGAGGTGATTAAGTCCCACATTTTATTTACCTAGTTTAACCACCACTTCAAAATCAAACTCCTAAAATAGTAGCAAACATCAATAGAATTAACCTTCCAACATTGTATTTTTAACTAAATACTTGACCACTAAATTATCAATGGAAAACTTGAAGGACTAGTCCAGAAGATAATACTTGAAATTTTGTAGCATATACTCCATCACCAAGCCTTTGCCTTTCATGGTTGTGTAATTAAAAAAAAAATCTAGAAAATTACCTGGGGTGGTGTAGCATGTGTTCCCCTAGCTATGCCAATATTTTTCCAATGCAATGGTAGTGGAATCCACATGGACATGGAAAGAGCCCAATGCTAAAAAATGCATGTTGGGTTCTTGGAACAGTTCAAATTATTTTGATAATAATAACTTTGATTTGTTCTACCGAGAAGGTCTAAGGTTCGAGCCCGTATAGCCCTATACATTCCACTAAGTTACACTACTCTTATATATATGTATATCCCCTCATAGTCCCTATGACTTGTACTTTCAAAGTATTTCAGATCATATCAATATCTTTTCCTTATCAAGATTAGTGGATGGGAACATGGGTCAACACAAACCTTATGTCTAGTAGGTTCCTAGTCCTGCTATATCTTCTTGTGAGTCCAAATTTCATAATGAAACTCCCACAATCATTCAAGGATATATACCAAAGTGATATCCAATGTTTATAATCTCTATTCAAACATGATGTGTTAAGTTATGTGTTCCATAAACTTTGTGGCATTAGTTGTACCATTAAACACTAGTGGATCTTTAATCTCTACATGATTCCACTTAATGGAATTTGGTAGTGTGCATATTTGTGTCAATTAATTCTCATACTCCCTAGGCAGCCCAAACGTAATGGACACTTTGGAATAAATGACATAGGAGAATACTATTCTCCAACTCAACTTTCCACTAGTAGTTGGATTAATGTAGTCTTCCAACTATCCTATGGTGAGATTAATGTAGTCTTCCAACTATCCTAGTCATCCAATACTTCTTCTATCTATTTAAAAAATGTATTTCCCTACATTAGATCCAATGGATATACCATCCAATAACCCTTATTAACAAATAACATCATTATCAAATTCCAAATCAATCCATTACAATACTAGGTATGGATATTTTTCATCTACTATGACAGTGAACTCAAAGTAAGCATAAATATTCACACAATCGAGATAAAATTCCATCTATCCAATTTGACAATGGGGAAAATGTGTGATTGGTTCACCAACTACCACTAGATCGAAAAGTGGACCCAATTTGGTCATCCCATGAGTTCCCATGATTACTTCAGTAGGATGTTAACATCCAACCCGAAGTTGAGCATAAATTCTCACACTTCATATCATTGAATCAATGCATTTAAGATAAATTATTTTCCATACCTTGTTCACTGGACATGGTTTAAGGGCCTATCTTGTGCCTCTATTGGTGACTCAAAAATCGGCCCAAGGACCTCCCTTAAATTTGTTGTGGATTTATCATTGTCTATTATCTATAGAAAAAATTTCAAAAATTCTTTGACTTCATCTTCCACTATATATACTAGTAGAATCATGCATTAGCTTAGTGGCCAAATTATGGAAGGTTTTCTATTTCTTCCATTCATAGTAACTATGTTTCTAGCATTCATAGTAACTATGTTTCTACAATCATGTGTATTGTGTATTGTCTTTTGGTAGTACCCACATCAAGGATAGTGAGGATATAAGTAATTCATTTCAATATACCCCACTTCATAATAATTATAAAATCATGGTGGGAGATGATCCGCTTAATTCCATAGATCCCTATGGCCCTAATTCTAATTATGTCCTCCATCCACTCCCATGGTTGAATCCATTGTTTGGAAATTTATATGCTATATTATTTCTCTTCTAATTCCCCTTGGAGACGTTTTTAATGCCAAATAATTTGGCCTTCTACATTCCAAACATTTAATCTACTTAGACTGTTATTGGAGAAATATCACCAGTATGGTAACTTAGATCTCCCTAGGACCTGCCTATTGATCCTATACATACAATGGGGATAGAATTCTAATGGTTTCCCTAGATGCCAACAAATTATTTTTCTTTTAACCAAGAAGAATAGTAAGAGTGCCCTATGACCAATGATTTCCTCACATATTTGGTTGATTCACCTCCTGAGATCCATCTCCAACTCCTATAATTTTATTCCTACACATGAGAAGACAAACAACTATTGATCTAATTTCTCTCCTAATGTTATGAAAATCCAATTCACTAGATCTATCCTGATCTATTTAACACGAGACCAGATCTAAGCCTTTACAAATCAAATACAAACACATTTAGGAGAAACCAATGATCTATTAATTAACATGTAGGAAACACATCAAACATAATACCTTGGATGTGAAATCATTTTTCTTTTCTCCTTGCTCCTAATTCCTCCTCAGCTTCCCGATTTGACTAGGAAATTTGATTATGGCCATTGTGACTGGAGAAGCACCTCTATAATTGGACATCATAACTCTACAAAATATTCTTCCCCCTCTTTCTCAAGACTTTCCTTCTTTATATATATAGTTGGAAGAGGCTTGGGAGAGCTTCTAGATCTTCTGGAACCCACTGGAAACTCGAATTCTGTGATTTTCTAGGCCCATGCCACAAAGATACAATTGATCCCTCGCTTACCTCTTCATAACTTTGCAAATATAGAAGGTTGCAGGGATCATCGCTTGTTGCATTATAAACAACCAACGACTGTCATCACATGTTTTCTCCTATATTCCACGTGAAGACCCTTAAAAAAAGTCCTAAATCCTGAGAAAGAAATGTATTTTGACTTTCATCTTCTATTGGATTCCCTTCTGGTACGTAGCGTGGAAATTAAGACTATAACATATACTACTAGCTATTCTACTTCCCACCAAATTTCATTACTCCAAGTGAAATATTTGTTATCTCCCCTTCATCATGTGTGATTCCTACTCATTTATAGTGGTATGTGTTACCATTTGTTGGCATTAATGTGAGTACCCTGACTTCAACAAGTTCAATCATCCTTCATTTAGGGTGGTGTGAGAAACTATCACCTAGAGTAGTGTGATCACCCTTCGTTTCAAAACATTGTGATCACACTAAATTGATTTGGTGTGAACTACCCTTCAAGTAAAAATTTCCATTTCTATTCATTTATATGGTAGCATGTAGCTTCATTTGAATAGGGTGAGTTACCTTTACTTGAATAGGTGTAAGTGTATTTGTTTAAACAAGTGCTCCATTATTGTGATCTACCATTCTTTCAAAGCATTATAACTTTTTTCGTGGGAACAACTTTGATTTATTTCATTCATATGAGTGTGAGTAACCTTCATTTTTTTGGTAAGGGAATGACTCAACCACGAGGCTACAAGTTCCTCATCCAAAAATCTACAAACATAGTTATTGAAAGGGTGTGAATTCCTTTAACCTCATGCTGTGATTATCCCTCCACATTAATAGTTTAAATTTGATATTCAAGGTAATTATTGTGACCAATCTATATTGATATCGATTAATGGTTGTGAGTGCATTGAAGTGGATAAGTAAAGAGTTGTCCCACTCTCACAAGGATAGTGATAGATTAAAAAAAAACACATCTCCCATATTGTCGCCCTGGGATACCCCTACCAAAAAAAATTTGACCTCTAGTTCAAAGCCACAATATCTCAAATAAATATATGTCAAAATTCCAGAAACAAAAGTCCCAAAATCACTCCAATCATTGGATCGGGAGTGACAGGTGGTGAATATCTAGAAGCCACCGGGATTTCAGAACCATAGGCACATAAGGGTGGTGAATGAATGGTGGAGAACTTCCAAGAGAGAGTTTCAAAATCACGAGAGTCGTCCGATTGTGATAACTTGTGAGGTGGATAAAGAGAAAGTTCATTCGGCATGTGTAATCCTGGGAGGATCCATGGTTGTTGGATCTATATCAATGAGGACCATCCATTATGGAGGATGCATGGTAGAGATCCGGAAGCCATCGGGAATTTGGTCACCGAGAAAGCGGGAGTGAAGACTTCCCCAAAACCCCGAAAGAAAATTGTCGGTTTTAAATATTAGTCATTGATTTGTGGAAGGATGGGATTCGTTGGATCTGATGCCCAACCCATTTTGGGGATTTGAAATTGGGAGTTGGGAGGTGAAGACTCTACAAAAGTCTCAAAAATAATAAAGTCAGGATTTGATCAGGGTTGTTGAATTCGCAGAGATTTCTGGACCATAGGATATAGGTCGTCGGACCCTCATGGATCAGAAATTGAGGAATAGTGGAACGTTGTCTGTGAATTCATAGAGAATACAAGATTGCGATGTGTGTCTAAGAGTTGGCCCCAGATTCCAGGTGAAGGGTCATGTGGACAAAGGAGCCAAGAAACCTTAGCCTTGGTTTCGGGTTTCGAGGATTGGGGAACCAAGGTTCCTTGCAACAGAAATCCTAAAACGTGATCCATGGTAGAACCTCCTGGGGTTAGTGTGTGGTTAGGATGAACGGCCGCATGGACGAAGGCCAAAGGCAGAGATAGAGTCCGTTAAGCCCATTCTGGGTTTCAGGGATTGAAGGAGTTAGAGGGACTCACGACGAGATTCGCGAAGTCGCGAAACCTGAAATACCTTTTCAGGAAAGACAATGGTCACCAATGGTGGTCACATAGTAAAAGAATAAGGAAAGGGCTAGCCTGCACTAGGCCCCGTAGGATTTCATGGATTCTATCCCTCGAAAAAAGACAAAAAATTTATTTTTTGCGTAGTGGGTGTGTGACAAATTGGTATCAGAGCATGGTTACAACACTTGGCCTGATTGGGCTCATGGAAGAGTCATTTAAATAACCCTATATGGGTACTTTCCAAGGAGTGACACCCTATATTACCTCTTTCTTAAGAGGATTGATTCAAAAATATTATTAAGGAAAGGAGTGAAACTTTCTACTGCGTGTGTACATTAAGAAGTTTTAAACTATGTATTGTTCAGGGACTAATAAATTGTCACCTAACTATATGTGTTTTGGAAACACTTGAATAGTCAATGAACCACAAGAAGACACCAACCCTAAAGGATGATGATGTTCCATGAAGTGGGGGAACACTCCCACAGTAGAGACGAGGAATCTGATGAAAGGAGGGCGGTGGAATCCGGATCTGGATGAAACTGTAAGAATTCCCAGGGCCGAGCTACAAAATTTCAAGGCTGATAATGAGATACTGATAAAGGAGCAAGAGAAACAAACAAAAATTAACGCAATCTTGCTACAAAGATTATCCGACATAGAGAGACAACTACAACACGAACCCACAACCAGTCATGCAGAACGACAACAAAAGAAGAGAGGTGAGAGTCCACCTGAGACCCGAAATTATGTCTCCATATGTGACCTCGCTGGGAGAAGTACCATGAAGAAGGTCCAACCTAGAGGCAGGGGACACTCATCGAGAGAATCCTCTGGAAAGGAAGATAATAAGTCCAAAGGGTCCTCTAGTAGCAGGGCCATCTCGCATTCTCAGAAGAAAGGAAAGAAATGGAAGCGTTCCAAAACCAATGGCCCATAAGAGTTCAAGAAATCCAAACCACCCTCTTTCGATAAAGAGATAAAGAAGGGAGAAGAGGCAGAAGCATGGCTGCTTAGTTTAAATAAGTATTCAGAGTCCATGGCTACTTTGAAAACTTGAAGGCTCAAATATCCATCTTCAACCTGAATGGAAAGGCTTCCATATGGTGGGAAGACCTGAGGAATGTGAAAGGAATCCACGAGAAGGAGTTGTCATGGAAACAGTTCAAGAAATACTTTAGGAGGCAGTATCTGTCAGAAAAATACATGCATGGGAAAACAAAAGAATTCTATGAACTTCGGTTGGGATAACTCACCATAGAGGAATTTTTCAATGAATTCCTTAAACTAATGAGGTATGTACCCTACATAAAAGATGAAAAAGAAAAAATGCAGTGGTTCATTAGTGGGTTACCTAAGACCTACCGGGACAAGATTGATTTTGACGAACCAAAGACCTTAGAAGAGATTATCGGGAAGGTGAGGAATTGTTATGAACGGATTGGGAGCAAGACAAGACCCCACGAGGACTGGAAGAAAAATAATAGTTCGGGGTTCCAGAAAAAAAATGTTTAACTCCTCAAGATTTAAGAACTATCGAAAATATTCTAGGGGGAGCCTTCTATTTAGAAGTGTATATCAGAAAAATTTCCCTTCTCAAAGTGGAAATAAACCTTTTTAGACAGTCCCAACAAAGACCGATAACCTGAAGAAGGAACCCTTGAAGTGCTGGGGTTGTGGAGAAAATCATAGATTGAGGGACTTCCCACACAGACAACAATACAGTAAGGGGGTCTACAATATACAAGAATATACCACCGTCAATGATGTGGCTAGGAGCATGCCACAGATCTATGCAGCCCTGGACAACAATCAAGTCAACCATCAAGTGTCAGTAATGGAGCTGGAAGGTATGATCGCCAACCATCCAATTTCTATTTTAATTGACCCAGGTTCTAATTTGAGTTACGTAGCCCCCCACATTGCCGCTAAGTGTAAACTGCAACCAACTATACATGTTAAATCATGGTTGGTACAACTAGCCACTGGGGCCAAAAGAAAGGTGGCAGAGGCTATACCAACCTGTCGATTCTTCGTGGGTGGATTTTCCACCCAAGCGACCCTTAACATACTTCCCTTGGGATCTTACGACTTGTTAATTGGTATAGACTAGTTGGCAGCTCATAAAGCTAAAATGGACTATTACCATAAAACTTTAGAATGTGTAAATGAATATGGGAGAAAGATGGCCCTCCAAGGGACTAAGAAGCCTGTCTCGGTGAGACAAATATCGTCCCTTCAAATGAAGAAGTATTGCATAAAAGGGTGTTCCTTATATGCAATACAAATATTGGACTACGACGAAGGTAACAAACCAAACCTAGAGGACCACCCCATATTAAGAGAATACAAGGACGTATTCCCAAAAGAAGTACTAGGTCTACCTCTGAGAAGGGATATTGACTTCTCAATAGAACTTACACTGGGAGCGGTACCAACATCCAGAATGCCATATAGAATGAGCACGCCAGAGCTCATTGAGATCAAGCTATAGCTAAAGGAGATGATGGATAAAGGCTACATCCGACCCAGTGTGTCTCCATGGGGAGCGCCCATCCTATTTGTGAAAAAGAAAGATGGCACCCTCTGACTATGCATAGATTACAGGCAACTCAATAAGGAACCCATAAAGAACAAGTACCCCTTACCAAGAATCAATGACCAGTTCGACCAATTGGATGGTGCATCCATCTTCTCAAAGATTGACCTAAGATCGGGCTACCATCAAGTCCTTATTGGGGATGAAGATATCCACAAAACATCCTTTAGAACGAGGTATGGTCACTACAAATTTGTGGTGGTGCCATTTGGGTTAACCAATGCCCCCTCCACTTTTATGTGCTTGATGAATAATGTACTCAACAGATTTCTAGACAAATTTGTATTGATTTTCATTGATGATATCCTAGTCTACTCCAAGAACAGGGAGGAGCACGAAGAACATCTTAGTCTCATACTTCAAGTATTGAGGGAGCATCAGCTCTACGCTAAGTTTAGCAAGTGCGATTTCTTTCAGAAGAAAGTCCACTACTTAGGCCATGTTATATATAAGGAAGGGGTGGCAGTGGACCCTGACAAGATCAAATCCATTATGGAATGGCCTACTCCAAAAGATGTATATGATATTAGGTCCTTCATGGGCTTAGCAGGATACTATATAAGATTCATAAAAGGGTTTTCCAAGATTGGTTGTCCAATCACTAACCTTCAGAAAAATGGGGTTAAATTCATTTGGACGTCAAAATGTGAAGGAAGATTTCAAGAACTAAAAAACCTCCTGACCCATGCACCTGTGCTAAATACTGTCGACCTGGATGATGATTTCCTTGTGTCTACAGATGCCTGCAAGGAAGGACTTGGAGGATTCCTTATGCAAGAAGGACGTGTAATATTATATACGTCCCAGAAATTAAATGAGCATGAGATCAATTATGCAACCCATGACATAGAGTTGACTGCCATAGTACATGCCTTAAAAATGTGGAGACACTCCCTCCTGGGTAGAAGATTTGTGCTTATGACAAATCATTGTGTATTGAGACACATGTTTGATCAACCAAAACTCAATGTCAAGAAAGCAAGGTGGATGGCTCTCCTAAATGAATTTGATTTTGAAATTAAACATATAAAAGGAAAGGAAAATAGGGTGGCAGATGCCCTTAGTAGAAATATAAAAATGATTCATCTAGAAGCAATAAGCACCTTCAAAACTGATGTCGGGGAGAGAATAAAAAATGCACAGGAGACAGATGCATTCTTTAAGACCGTGACTTCATACCTTAGGTGATAACCTATAGGGATGAAGTATGAAGGCTACCAAATGATCGAGGAAGGGCTGTTGACTTACAGAAACAGATTGTACATCCCAAACTGTGACGACTTGAAGAGGTTCATAATGGATGAACTACATAAAAGACCATATAATGGCCACCCAGGGTACTCGAAGATGACCACGGCCACCAGGAAACAATTCTATTGGCTGGGACCGAAGAAAATACATAGTTGAGCACTTAGCTAAATGTCTAGAATGCCAGCAGGTTAAAGAAGAACACCGGCACCTAGCAGGATTATTACAACCTATACCAATCCCAGAATGGAAATCGGAGACAATCTCCATGGATTTCATCACCGGATTACCAACATCAACCAGACATAATGATGCCATCTTGGTAGTGGTGGACAAATTAAGCAAGTCCACTCACTTTATTCCTGTCAAATTGACTTTCAAGGCAATAGATATTTCCAACATATTCATGAAAGAGATATTTCGACTACACGACATGCCTAAGGAAATCATGTCTGACAGAGGTATGAAGTTCACTTCAAACTTTTGTAAATCCTTAATGGTTGGTCTGGAGACCAAATTATTGTTTATCACAACCTATCATCCCCAAACCGATGGACATACAGAAAGAGTGAACCAAATATTAGAATACATGCTAAGGATGCATGTAATGCAACAACCTAAAAAGTGGGAAGATTACCTGCCACTGGTGGAATTTGCCTACAACAACGGCTACCAAGAATCACTGAAGATGAGTCCTTTCGAGGTCCTCTATGGTAGGTTATGAAACACTCCAATTAGTTGGAGTAATATTGTGAATAGAATTACAATTGGAGTCGACATGCTGAAAGAAATGGAACAACAAGTGATTCAGATAGAAAAAAAACTGAAAATCGCACAGAACATACAGAAAAGTTATGCCGACAAAAAGAGAACCCCCTTAGAATTCAATATGGGAGACCACGTTTATCTCAGAATTAGGCCCATAAAGAGTTCCCTGAGGATGGGGGCTTGTTCCAAGTTGGCACCTCGGTATTGTGGACCCTTTGAAGTTCTAAGTAGAGTGGGACCTGTATCCTATAGGCTAGCACTCCCTCCCACAATAAAAGAACATAATGTTTTCCATGTTTCATTGTTAAAAAAATATGTACATGATTCTAATCATATAATTGACTGGTCTGTGATCCAGGTGGAACCAGAGGGAGAATTCCTTCCAGAACCTAAATGCATACTAGACAGGAAGGAAACAACACTCAGGAACTAAACTGTTGCACAAGTCAAGGTGCAATGGAAACACTTTGGCCCAGATGAGGCTACCTGGGAAATGGAAGATGCCATGAGGCAGGCATTTCCAATTTTGTTTTCTCCTGTACATACATATCATATTGTTAGATAGAACATTGAGGATGATGATTCCACTAAGGGGGAGGGAATTGTAACACCTTGTTTCCCCCAGTCTGTAAATATAACTTTATTGGCTAGGAACTATGGCAAACTCAAATTGTGAATGTTTAATTGGTGGAACTTTGTATAAAGGTCGATGAATGTAAATCCTATTATTTTGTTGGATAATGGAAACGTGTTGTGTGACTACTGAGAGATGGGACGTGTTATGAAAAAGAGGCCAAAATTGCTAATAAAAGGTGGTGGAGGGAACCCGTAATGGTTTTGATAACCTCCACCAAACTAGTACCATTCTGGAGTTAATGTTGCTCATATCATAACAAATCTCTGCCCATAAATGATTCCACGTTGGGATGGTAGGTGGGAAGGGCCTCCTCAAGAGTTAATGAGGGATGGAGCAGACTACCCATCGGATGGCTTTTGGACTTGACCACATACAGGGGGGATTCAAGCCACACACAACCTTGTTGAAGGAGGAAAGAAGGACGAGCGTGGTGGACAGAGGGTGAAGCCTATGAGAAATGAAAATATAGAGAGAAAGAAAACCTCTCGTGTATGAAAGAGGAAAACAACGGGAAATTGAGTTCTAATTACAAGAATGGAGACTGAGGGATGTCAAGGAGAGTAACCTTCATCCTCGTCTATTCCTATATAGAGAGAAGGAGAGTAACCTTCGTCCCTAAGTTCCGTTGAGATGGAAGTAAGAGATTGAATCTCAAAGCATCGTGGCTTAGGCTTGAGGGTGGCCAGTGATAAATCCATTGGGAGTGATTGAACCTATCGTTGGGTGGAAATGAGCACCCCTCTCAGCAGTCGCATCACGTCCATCGGTTCTGATAAGTGTTTTTAAGCCTTGTATTTTGAATTGAATATCATGGACACATGCTCATGTTTATATGCATATAAAGGGCTTCTGTATGTTGTGAATTACTGATAATTAGATTATAAATAATAAATGCATGTGTATACTTATGCCATAGTTGGTCTCTATATAAGATGAGTAAGTCCAGAGCATGAGTCAGTTCCATTGAGAATTGTCCCCCTGCCTAATTCTCTTGGTATTCTGGTTTAATTCCTCAATGACACTTTCCCTAGGGAATTTCATCATGTTTCAGAGTTAGAGCAATATCCTCGGCATGACTACCATTACAGTAAACCCATGAGATTTCCCTGCCCCGGTTTCATAGCCCATAAATTGGAGAGTTAGGAAGGCACTACATTTGGGTCAGCAACCTAGGAATGACTATCAAATAACCCTCTAAAGGATCATGTGATCCAGGGCTGGAAACCCGGTGCAAGAAGGAGTTAGCTCTCGAATGTTCAGATTCGTGGGAGATTGAAACTCTGAGAAATGGAATTTTGTCACCCAAGTTCAGAAAGGATAGCAAGTCCAAATAGAGAAAAAGGTGGATCCTTTCGTTTGCTAGACGAATGGATTAGATCCTTTCAGGAGTATCCCAGGTCTGTCAGGATCGATGGATCTAGAGGAGAAGCCCAGGCATTGAAACCTCGACCCCTTCCATCTTCGTAAGTAGCGAAGGAATCGGGACCGTAGATCCCAGGATCCATCGGGAGTTACCTGGACCCTCCATCAAAAAGGACACGTGGAGGGAGAATGGCGTCTCGTTGAATCACACATTTTTATTAAAGAGTCAATAGGCGGAACTCTAAGGATTCACGAAATGTGAAATCCTGGTTTAAATCTAGGTCGTTGGTCATCCCTACATAATCGCGCCCGTCCATCGTAAGGGGATAGGTGGAAACATATCCGAGCAATTGGAGTCTTGGTGACTGGGAGATTGGCGCAGAGGATTTGTCAAAAGTCTCAAAATCACTCCAACCATTGGATCGAGAGTGACAAGTGGAAAAGATCCAAAAGCCACAAGGATTTCAGAACCATAGGCACATAAGGGTGTCAAATGAATGGTGGAGCACTTCCAAGAGAGAGTGTTGAAATCACGAGAGTCGTTAGATCGTGATAAGTTGTGAGGTAGATAAAGCGAAAGTTCATTCGGCATGTGTAAGCCAAGGTGGATATATGATCCATATGGATATCAGTGGCCACCTACCTTTTCCAACTGGCTCAAAACAGTTTTCTGACATATTTGGAAATTTACTCTTTTTAGCAGTATTTACTTCCAAGGCCATTTTGAGGGCCTAAATGAAGGTTTTTCGGTATCGAGATCCTCAAAGATAGATAATGGAATACTTGAGCCCCCAAAATTAATCTCCTCGATGATACCTTTCCAATGGGCTATCACAGGCCTAAAGCGGAGATCATATGAAAAAGTTACAACCCCAAGAAGTTGGTGTACTAGCTTACCCAA
>SNQJ01S0002665.1:127051-147792 GCA_010110895.2 Picea sitchensis
GTACACTATCACCAAGGTTGTGGGGGATAATGCTTTTGAGCTCAACATTCCTCCTTTTTTTGGCCTGCACCCAGTGTTCAACGTGGATCTCCTTCGCCCTTATTTCCCACCATTATTGGACACCTCAGAAGTAGTAGAACAGTTGACACCAACAGAGCTCAACCCCGACTACATACAACATGCATCCAATGATCAGATTGTGGACAGACAGATCAAGGGCACTCGACAACAAAGGATCCACATTTATCGAGTCGTCAAAGCATTGTAGCTCCTGCACCAAGGCAAGTGGCCCACCCGGGGCCAAATTCAGCAGAAATTTCCTCATCTAATGGGGGACCTCAACGAAATGGAGACCATTGCTTCCTAAGGAGGGAGTATTGATCCAGATGGATATCGGTGGCCACTCACATTTTCCAACTGGCTCAAAATAGTTTTCTGACATTTTTGGAAATTTACTACTTTTAGCAGTTTTTACTTCCGGGGCCATTTTGAGGGCCTAAATGAAGGTTTTTCAGTATCAAGCTCCTCAATGATAGCTAGAGGCATGATTGAGCCCCAAAAATGAATCTCCGCGACCATACCTTTCCAACGGGCTATCACCCCGAAGATCGTATGCAAAAGTTACGACCCCGAGAAGTTGATGTACTAGCTTACCCAAACGAGGCCCACATGACTTTTGGCATTTCATATCCTAGGGTTAGGTTTTTGCATGTCTAGGGTTTTTGGCATTCTTGCTTATTGTAAAAAGGCCTTCAGAGGCTCATTGTAACCTTCTTCTTGTGAATGTGCGTTGTCGTCACATCTCTTCTCAGAGATAAGCCGCCACCATTCCAACAATCTTGTTTCCGCTGCATTTTACAGTTTCAGCTTATTTTGTTATTGAATAGAAAACCAGTTTTACTGTATCTCTGTTATTTTGTGTTAAGCACCTGTTAATAATATGTATTCATTTCATTCTACTCATAAAATTCGAATCAGAGGTATTAGAACGGTCTGCTCCTTGTCGTCTTAATGCATGTCCCCAACGAGGTCGGAGTACAAAGAGTTGGGTCTCGAGCTTGTTTCTCTTGAGGATAGAAGCTCTCGCATGCCCAAGAGACCTCCCATGGTAGGAGAAAAGAAAGATGACAGGACAGGAGATCCTTTCAAACTGTTGATTGAGGAATCCCTCACACAACAAAGGAACGAGATGATGGATAGTTTCGCACAAATCCGTCGGCGACTACCAACAGGCGATGCATCTTCTTCGAACAGAGGCACCACCCCCTTCAAGGTACAAATAAACTTTGATATTCCTATATTTGAAGGTCAGATAGATGTAGATGCTATAGACAAGTGGTTGAATCTACTAGAAGGGTATTTTTCTGTTCATAAATTTTCGAATAGAGAAAAGATTACTTTTGCGCTCCTCAAAGTCGTTCCCCATGTCAAAGATTGGTGGGAAACTTTCTGTGAGCAAAAGGAAACAGAGGAAACCTCATTATTTTCAGTCACGGCCACCTCGAAATCCTTCAGGGATGCTATTAAGGTACAATACTACCCTGTCGAAAGTTATGACGACCTGTATACCAAATGGACCACACTGCGGTAAGATAGAGACCAAGCAGTGCCAGATTTCACAAATATCTTCCATACCTTGCGCACCAAGTTGGGTATCAATGATTCGGAGTGACATCTGGTGCTCAAGTATCGCGGTGCTCTGCATAGATACATCCAAACAGAAATGGAATTTCTAGACATCTCATCCTTGGGCACGGCCTACCGATATTCCGTCAAAATCGAGCAGAAGATCAAACAAAAGACGCGGCAATTTGGGCCTAGGAACCCCTCACAACAAAATCCAGGAAAGGGTGGCCCCAACCCACCGAACAAAGGACAGAGAAAAGATGGATAGTATCAAGACAACCAGTACAAGACGCAAGCAAATAAGGACACTGGAAAGACAAAGAAAGATACTGGGAAGTGGTGCGACTTCCATAAGAGCACTTGGCATAACACTGTTGACTGTCGCTCAAAGCAGTCGTTGGTGGACAAAGTGAAAGCCTCTTAATCATATGCATATTCTGACTCCAAGATAGAACCAGAAAGGGGAATATGGATCATTGATGCAGAACCTAGTGCCACCGTTTCTACCACCAAGATCAAACCTGGTGAACCAGACGAGCCAGAAGAAGGAGAGCGCCTTTTCCATTAACAGATGTGGGTAAAAGGCACCCCGCAGTACTTCATCATTGACAGCAGTATCCAGAAGAACCTCATCTCAGCAGAGGTGGTCAAGTGGTTGGCCATGCCAACAACGCTGCACCCACAACCCTTCACCATTGGATGGCTCCGCCAAGGAAGCGATCTCCGTGTCTTCCAACAGTGTCGATTGTCGTACGGCATCAAGCCCTTCAAAGACGAGGTATTGTGTGATGTTTCTCCTCTTGAAGTTTGTGATGTTCTTTTGGGCCAACCTTAATTATGGAAACATCATGTTGTATATGAGTCTAGGCCTCGTAGTGTTATTATTACTTTGAACAGGAAATTGTACAGGATACCCGAGGCAATCCCACCTAGTGTTATTTCCTTGATCTTTGCTAAGCAATGCAGGATGGTCATCTCTCAGACGGGGAAGTTTGTCTTCTTCGTGATTCGCTCTCAGAATAAGCGAAAGATCGCAGCCACATCCAGGGTCTCTGCGGCCGACCTCTCCACACAGCAGAAGCAAGTAGATAAGGTTGTGGAAGAATACTCAGATATCTTCTCCTCACCTACAGCGGTACCTCTGCACTCCTAGGTCAAGCACCCCATCGATCTGACCCCCGGTGCACCGCTGCCCAATGGCTCAGTCTATCATCGCCTTTTGTTAGAGAATGAGGAGATCAAGAGATAGATCCAAGAACTACTCCACAAGGGGCACATACGCCCTATCTCATCACCTCGAGGGAGCCTAATCGTGCTGGTACAGAAGAAAGATGGAACCTGGCGACTCTGTATTGATTACCGGGCTCTGAATAAAATCACTGTCAGAAACTGGTACTCGATTCCCCGAATCGATGACCTCCTTGATCAACTCACGGGGGCCAAATACTTCAATAAGATTGATCTGAAGTCTGGATACCACCAGGTCCCGATAGAACAGACAGATGTATGGAAGACCGCCTTCAAGTCAAGGGAAGGACTTTTTGAATGGTTGGTCATGCCCTTTGGTTTGACAAATGATCTAGCGACTTTCATGAGGATGATGGATGATATCCTGCAACCATTCACCAATACTTTTGTAGTGGTGTATCTGGATGACATTCTAATTTACAGCAAGACTTGGGACAAACACTTGCAGCATATTCAGCAGGTTCTACACACCCTGCGGCAGCACAAGCTATACACCAAGCTCTTCTTTGAACGAGTCTGGGTACATTTTGGAATCCCACAAACCATTATCTCAGATCGGGATAGTCGATTTCTCAGCACATTCTGGTCGAGCCTCTGGTCACTGCTGGACAACAATCTCACCAAATCCACGGCCTTCCACCCCCAGACAGATGGCCAAACCGAGGTTGTAAATCGAATATTTGTGCATATCCTTCGCATGTATAATTCAAAGAACCCTGGCACATGGGATGATAGCCTTCCTTATGTCTAGTATAGCTACAATAGAGCCTTGTATAGCTCAACCGGCCACAGCGCCTTTCAAGTGGGGTTGGGATTCCAACCATTGGGTCCCATAGATGTTGCACTTCCCCTTGTGGTCACCTCGGCTGACTCATCTTCTTCTCCAACTCAAGCTGATAAATCCACCCAGTTCATTAAGCAAATCTAGCACATCCGCTAATAGGTTCAGGATATCCTACAGAAGTCCAATGACAAGTACAAACAACGCCATGATCAACACCGGGTGCCGCATAAGTTTCAGGTGGGCGACAAAGTTTGGTTGCACTTACAGAAAGAACGCCTTACAGGACCCCATCGGAAGCTTCGCCCACTCCATTATGGACCATAAACTATCACCAAGGCCATCAGGGATAATTCTTTTGAGCTCAACATTCCTCCTTTCCTTGGCCTAAACCCAGTGTTCAATGTGGATCTCCTTCGCCCTTATTTCCCACCATTATTGGACACCTCAGAAGTAGCAGAATAGCTGACACCAATAGAGATCAACCCCGACTGCATACAACAGCCATCCAATGATCAGATTGTGGACAGACAGATCAAGGCCAATCGACAACAAAGGATCCAGCTTTATCGAGTCGTCAAAGCAGGGTAGCTCCTGCACCAAGGCAAGTGGCTCACCCGGGGCCAAATTCAACAGAAATTTCCTCATCTAATGGGGGACCTCAATGCAATGGAGACCATTTATTCCAAATGAGGGAGGATTTATCCAGATGGATATCAGTGGCCACCCACCTTTTCCAACTAGCTCAAAACAGTTTTCTGACATTTTTGGAAATTTACTATTTTTAGCAGTTTTTACTTTTGGGGCCATTTTGAGGGCCTAAATGAAGGTTTTTCGGTATTGATCTCCTCAAATACAGCCAAAGGCATTATTGAGCCCCCAAAATTAATCTCCTCGATGATACCTTTCCAACGGGCTATCACACACCTAAAACGGAGATCGTATGCAAAAGTTACGACCCCGAGAAGTTGATGTACTAGCTTACCCAAACGGGGCCCACATGACTTTTGGCATTTCATCTCCTAGGGTTAGGTTTTTGGATGTCTAGGGTTTTGGGAATTATTTCTTATTTTAAAAATGCCTTCAGAGCCTCATTGTAACCTTCTTATTGCGAATGCACGCCGCCATCACATCTCTTCTCATAGATAAGCCGCCACCATTCCAGCAAGCTTGTTTCTGCTGCATTTTACAGTTTCAACTTATTTCATTATTGAATAGAAAACCAGTTTTACTGTATCTCTGTTATTTTGTGTTAAGCACATGTTAATAATATGTATTCATTTTGTTCTTCTCATAAAATCCAGATCAGTGGTATCAGAGCGGCTGCTCCTTATCGTCTTAATGCATGTCCCCAATGAGGTCGGAGTACAAAGAGTTGGGTCTTGAGCTTGTTTCTCTTGAGGATAGAAGCTCTCGCACGCCCAAGGGACCTCCCATGGAAGGAGAAAATAAAGATGATGGGATAGGAGACCCTTTCAAACTGTTGATTGAGGAAGCCCTCACGCAACAGAGGAACGAGATGATCGATAGTTTCGCGCAAATCCTTCGGCGACTACCAGCAGGCGATGCATCTTCTTTGAACGGAGGCGCCGCCCCCTTCAAGTTACAAATAAACTTTGATATTCCTATATTTGAAGGTCATATAGACGCAAATTTTGTAGACAAGTGGTTGAATCTACTAGAAGGGTATTTTTCTGTTCATAAATTTTCGAATAGAGAAAAGATTACTTTTGCGCTCCTCAAAGTCGTTCCCCACGTCAAAGATTGGTGGGAAACTTTCTATGAGAAAAAGGAAACAGAACAAACCTCATTATATTTAGCCATGGCCACCTGCGAATCCTTCAATGATTCTATTAAGGAACAATACTACCCTGACGGAAGTTATGACGACCTGTATACTAAATGGACCACATTGCGGCAAGAAAGAGACCAAGCAGTGCCAGATTTCACAAATATCTTCCATACATTGCGCACCAAGTTGGGTATCAAAGATTCGGACCGACATATGGTGCTCAAGTATCGTGGTGCTCTTCATAGATACATGTAGACTGAAATGGAATTTCTAGACATTTCATCCTTGGGCACGGCCTACCGATATGCCGTCAAAATCGAGCAGAAGCTCAAACAAAAGACGCGGCAATTTGGACCTGGGAACCCCTCACAACAAAAGCCAGGAAAGGGTCGCCCCAACCCACTGAACAAAGGAAAGAGAAAAGATGGACAGTATCAAGACAACCAGTACAAGCCGCAAGCAAAGAAGGACACCGGAAAGACAAAGAAATATGTCGAGAAGTGGTGTGACTTCCATAAGAGCCCTTGGAATAACACTGCTGACTATCGCTCAAAGCAGTCGCTGGTGGCCGAAGTGAAAGCCTCTGAATCAGATGCAGATTATGACTCCAAGACAGAACCATAAATGGGAAGATGAATCATTGACGCGAAACCTAGTGCCACCGTTGCTACCACCAAGATCCAGCCTGGTGAACCAGATGATCCAAAAGAAGGAGTGCGCCTCTTCCATTCACAGATGTGGGTAAAACGCACCCCACTGCACTTCATCGTTGATAGCGGTAGCCAGAAGAACCTCATCTCAGTAGAGATCATCAAGCAGTTGGCCCTACCAACAACACCTCACCCACAACCCTTCACCATTGGATGACTCCGCCAAGGAATCGATCTCCACGTTGGCCAACAGTGTCGACTGTCATACGACATCAAGCCCTTCAAAGATGAGGTATTGTGTGATGTTGCTCCTCTTGAAGTTTTTGATGTTCTTTTGGGCCAACCTTATTTATGGAAACATCATGTTGTATATGAGTCTAGGCCTCGTAGTGTTATTATTACTTTGAACAGGAAATTGTACAGGATACCTGAGTCAGTCTCACCTAGTGATATTTCCTTGATCTCTGCTAAGAAATGCAGGAAGGTCATCTCTCAGACGTGGAAGTTTGTCTTCTTCTTGATTCTCTCTTAGAATAAGTGAAAGATCGCAACCACGTATAGGGTCTCTGTGGCCAACCTCTCCACACAGCAGAATCAAGTAGATAAGCTCGTGGAAGAATACTCAGATATCTTCTCCTCACCTACAGCGGTACCTCTACACTGCTAGGTCAAGCACCCCATCAATATGACCCCCGGTGCACCGCTGCCCAATGGGCCAGTCTATCACCGCTCTTTGTTATATTATGAGGAGACCAAGAGACAAATCCAAGAACTGCTCCACAAGGGGAACATACACCCTAGCATATCACCTTGCGGGAGCCCAATCGTGCTGGTACAGAAGAAATATGGAACCTGGTGACTCTGTCTTGATTATTGGGCTCTGAATAAAATCACTGTCAGAAACTGGTAACCGATTCCCTGAATCAATGACCTCCTTGATCAACTCACGAGGGCCAAATACTTCAGTAGGATTGATCTGAAGTCTGGCTACCACCAGGTCTCTATAGAATAGACAGATGTATGGAAGACCGCCTTCAAGTCAAAGGAAGGACTTTTTGAATGGTTGTTCATGCCCTTTGGTTTTACAAATGCTCCAGCCACTTTCATGAGGATGATGGACGATATCCTGCGACCATTCACCAATAATTTTGTAGTGGTGTATCTGGATGACATTCTAATTTAGAGAAAGACTTGGGACAAAAACTTGCACCATATTCAACAGCTTCTACAAACCCTGCGGCAACACAAGCTATACGCCAACCTGGAAAAATGCTCCTTCGGCATGGACAGGGTCCATTACCTGGGCTACATCATTGATCAACATGGCGTACATGTGGATCCAGCCAAGATCCAAGTCATCCATGACCAGACAGCCCCAACAAAACTCACTGAGCTTCGGAGCTTCTTGGGACTTGCTAATTTCTACCGCAGGTTCATGTTGAGTTTCTCCCATATTGCATGGGCCCTCATCCAAATAAACAGGGGTGGTGGTAAGGTGAAATTTGCATGGGGCCAGTACATTCACTACCAGACCTACAACATCCCTTTGAGATCGAGACAGATGCTTCAGATTATGTTGTGGGTGTTGTTCTCACTCAGCACGGCCACCCCGTGGCCTATCATAGTGAGACACTGTTAGATACTTTTCGTAAGTACCCTACTTACGACAAATAAATGTACTCCATTTTTAAATCATGTCGCCAGTGGAGACATTACATTCTTGGGAAGGAGACAGTCATCCACACTGATCATAATCCACTGCAGTTCATGCAGACACAGGGAAAACTGCAAAATGACCACCATCAAAAGTGGTCCACATACTTGCAGCAATTCCACCTCAACATCAAGTATAAAATAGGAAGCACCAATCGCGTCTTTGATTGCCTCAGCAGACCACCAGTCGTGGCACTCACCATGGTGCTATACTCTTGCATCCATGAGATATATGGATGGCCCCAACTCTATGACACAGACCCTGACTTTTCCACCACCTACCAAATGTTGGGTGCAAATGCAGTTGTCGATAATTTCCATCTTCAGGATGGGTTGTTGTGTTTTCTAGGACATATCTATGTTCCATCAAGAGAGTGAGCGAAGATGAACTGGGAAGCCCACTATAGTTAGGTGGCAGGACACTTTGGCATCGAAAATACATTGGTGGTGCTACAGAAACATTTCTACTGGCCGAAACTTCGACAGGAGGTCGGCAAGTATATCAGGTCCTGCACTGCGTGCACTATTGCCAAACTGACCACTAAGAAACCGGGCTTTCACACCCCTCTTCCTACTCCTGACAGGCCATGGGAATCCATCTCGATGGACTACATGTTGGGCCTCCCATCCACCAAGCGGGGAAATGAATGTGTTTTTGTGGTTGTTGACCGCTTTTCTAAGATGGCGATTCTAGTTGCCTGCAAGAAGAGCATCACAACAGAGGCCACTGCCAAGCTCTTCTTTGAATGAGTCTGGGTACATTTTGGAATCCCACAAACCATATTCTCATATCGGGATAGTCAAATTCTCATCACATTCTAGTCGAGCCTCTGGTCACTGCTAGACACCAACCTCACCAAATCCACGGCCTTCTACCCCCAGACAGATGGCCAAATCGAGGCTATAAATCAAATGATTTTGCATATCCTTCGCATGTATAATTCAAAGAACCCTGGAACATGGGATGAGATCCTTCCTTATGTCCATCATAGCTACAACCGATCCTTGCATAGATCAACCGGACACATCCCCTTTCAGGTGGGGTTGGGATTCCAACCATTGGGTCCCATAGATGTTGCACTTCCCCTTGCGGTGACCTCGACTGACTCATCTTCTGCTCCAACTGAAGCTGACAGAGCCACCCGATTCATTGAGCAGATCCAACACATCCACCAACAGGTTCAGGATATCCTACAGAAGTCCAATGACAAGTACAAACAACGCCATGATCAACACCGGGTGTCGCATAAGTTTCAGGTGGGCAACAAAGTTTGGTTGCACTTGCAGAAAGAACACCTTACAGGACCCCATCGGAAGCTTCGCCCACTCCATTATGGACTGTACGCTATCACAAAGGACATGGGGGATAATGATTTTGAGCTCAACATTCCTCCTTTCCTTGGCCTGCACCCAGTGTTCAACGTGGATCTCCTTCGCCCTTATTTCCCACCATTATTGGACACCTCAGAAGTAGCAGAACAGCTGACACCAACATACATCAACCCCGACTACATACAACAGGAATCCAATGATCATATTGTGGACAGACAAATCAAGAGCACTCGACAACAAAGGATCCAGCGTTATCGAGTCATCAAAGCAGGGCAGGTCCTGCACCAAGGCAAGTGGCTCACCCAGGGCCAAATTCAGCAGAAATTTCCTCATCTAATGGGGGACCTCAACGCAATGGATACCATTGCTTCCTAAGGAGGGAGGATTGATCCAGATGGATATCAGTGGCCACCCACCTTTTCCAACTGGCTCAAAACAGTTTTCTGACATTTTTGGCAATTTACTATTTTTAGTAGTTTTTACTTCTGGGGCCATTTTGAGGGCCTAAATGAAGGATTTTCAGTATCGATCTCCTCAATGGTAGCCAAAGGCAGGATTGAGCCCCCAAAATTAATCTCCTCGACGATACCTTTCCAATGGTCTATCACACACCTAAAATGGAGATCGTATGCAAAAAGTGTGACCCCGAAAAGATGATGTACTAGCTTACCCAAACGGGGCCCACATGACTTTTGGCGTTTCATCTCCTAGGGTTATATTTTTGGATGTCTAGGGTTTTTGGCATTATTGCTTATTGTAAAAAGGACTTCAGAGCCTCATTGTAACCTTCTTCTTGTGAATGCATGCTTCCATCACATCTCTTCTCAGAGATAAGCCGCCACCATTCCAGCAAGCTTGTTTCCGCTGCATTTTACAGTTTCATCTTATTTCGTTATTGAATAGAAAACCAGTTTTACTGTATCTCTATTATTTTGCGTTAAGAACCTATTAATAATCTGTATTCATTTCATTCTGCTCATGAAATCCGGATCAATATATGGTCATTGGATATAGATCCATGATAACCGTCCATTGTGGAGGACGCATGGCATAGATCCGAAAGCCACCGAGAATTTGGTCACTTGGAAAGCGGGAGTGAAGACTTCCCCAAAACCCTGAAAGAAAATTGTCGGTTTTAAATCTTGGTCATTGATTTGCGGAGGGATGGGAATAGTTGGATCTGAAATCCAACCCATTTTGGGGATTTTAAATTGGGAGTTGAGAGGTGAAGACTCCACAAAAATCCCAAAAAGAAGAAAGTCGGGATTTGATCAGGGTCGTTCAATTCGCAGAGAGTTCTGGACCGTAGGATCCAGGTCACTGGGACCTCATGGATCAGAAATTGAGGAATGGTGGAATGTTGTCCGCGGATTCGCAGAAAACATGGGATCGCAATGCGTGTTTAAGAGTTGGCCCTAGATTCCAAGCAGAGGATCATGTGGACAAAGGAGCCAAGAAACCTTAGCCTTGGTTTTGGGTTTTGAGGTTTCGGGAACCAAGGTTCCTTGCAACAGAAATCCTGAAACACGATCCACGGTAGCACCTCCTGGTGTTAGTTTGTAGTCAAAACGAGAGGTCACATTGACGAAGGCCAAAGGCAGAGATAGAATCCGTTAAGCCCATTCCGGGTTTCAGGGATTGAAGGAGTCATAGGGACTCACAATGGGAATCGCGAAGTCATTAAACCCAAAATACCTTTTCAGGAAAGACTGTGATCACCGCTGGTGGTCACATAGTCGAAGAATAAGGGAAGGGCTAGCCTACGCTAGGCCCCATAGGAGTTCAGGGATTATGTCCCTCGAAAAAAGCCAAAAAAAATATTTTTGAAGTAGTGGGTGTGTGACAAATTGGTATCAGAGCATGGTTACAACACTTGGCCTGATTGGGGTCATGGAAGAGTTGCTTAAATAACTCTATATGCATACTTTCCAAGGAATGACACCCTATCTTACCTCTTTATTAAGAGGATTGATTTAAAAATATTATTAAGGAAAGGAGTGAAACTTTCTACTGCATGTGTACATTAAGAAGTTTTAAACTGTGTATTTTTCATGGACTAATAAACTGTTAGCTAAATATATATGTTTTGGAAACACTTGAATAGTCAGTGAACCATAGGAAGACACCAACCCTTAAGGATGATGATGTAACATGAAAGGAGGGAGGTGGAAACCCCTCCGGATCTAGATGAAACTGTAAGAAATCTCAGGGATGAGCTAAATAATTTCAACGCTGACAATGAGAGACTGATAAAGGATCAAGAGAAACAAACATAAATTATTGTAGTCTTGCTACAAATCTTATCCAACATACAGAGACAACTACAACACAAACCCACAACTAGTCATGCAGACCAACGACACAAGAAGAGAGGTCAGAGTCCACCTGAGACCCGAAAGCATGTCTCCATAAGTGACCCCGCTGGGAGAAGTACCGTGAAGAAGGTCAAACCTGGAGGAAGGGGACACTCATCGGGAGAATCCTCTGGAAAGGAAGATGATAACTCTGAAGGGTCCTCTAGTAGCAAGGCCAGCTCGCATTCTTAGAAGAAAGGAAAGAAACGGAAGCATTCCAAAACCAATGGCCCTGAAGAGTTCAAGAAATCCAAACCATTGTCTTTCAACGGAGAGATAAATAAGGGAGAAGAGGTGGAAGTGTGGCTTCTTGGTTTAAAGAAGTATTTAAGATTCCATGGCTACTCTGAAAACTTGAAGGCTCAAATATCCATATTCAACCTGAATGGAAAGGCTTCCATATGGTGGGAAGACCTGAGGAATGTGAAAGGAATCCACGAGAAGTACTTGTCATGGAAACAGTTCCAAAAATACTTCAGAATACAGTATCTATCAGAAAAATATATGGATGGGAAAACTAAAGAATTCTATGAACTTCGGCTAAGACAACTCACCATAGAGGAACTTCTCAATAAATTCCTTGAACTACTGAGGTATCTAGCCTACATAAAATATGAAAAATAAAAAATGCAGTGGTTCATTAGTGGGTTACCTCAGACCTACCGAGATAGGATTGATTTTAACGAACCAAGGACCTTAGAAGATGTTATCTGGAAGGCGAGGTATTGTTATGAACATATTGGGAGTAGGACCAAACCCCACGAGGACTAGAAGAAAAAGAATAGTTTGGGGTTCCAGAAGAAAAGTTTTAACTCCTCAAGATTTAAGAACTATGGAAAAGACTCTAGGGGGAACCTTCAAGATAGAAGTGTATATCAACAAAATTTCCCTTCTCAAAGTGGAAATAAACCTTTTCAGACAGTCCCAACAAAGACCGATAACCTGAAGAAGGAACCCTTGAAATGTTGGGGTTGTGGAGAAAATAAATGGTTGAGGGACTACCCCCACAGACAAAAAAATAGTAAGGGGGTATACAATATCCAATAAGCTACCACCGTCAATTATGTGGCTAGGAGCATGCCACAAATCTATGCATCCCTAGACAACAATCAAGCTGACCATCAAGCGTCAGTAGTGGAGCTGGAAGGTATGATCGCCAACCATCCAATTTCTATTTTAATTGACCGAGGTTCTAACTTGAGTTATGTATCCCCCCAGACTATCACTAAGTGTAAACTACAACCAACTAGACATGTTAAATCATGGTTGGTACAACTAGCCACTGGGGCCAAAATAAAGGTGGTAGAGGCTATACTACCCTGCCAATTCTTCATGGGCAGATTGTCCTCCCAAGCAACCCTTAACATACTTACCTTGGGATCTTACGACTTGTTGATTGGTATGGACTGGTTGGTGGCTCATAAAGCTAAAATGGACTGTTTCCATAAAACTTTAGAATCTCTAAATGAAGATGGGAGAAAGATGGCCTTCCAAGGGATTCAAAATCCTATCTCAGTGAGACAAATATCAGCCCTTCAAATGAAGAAGTATTGCAGAAAAGGGTGTTCCTTATATCCAATATAGATATCGAACTCCGACAAAGGTAACAAACCAAACCTAGAGGACCACCCCATATTAAGAGAATACAAGGATGTATTCCCAGAAGAAGTACCAGGTTTAACTCCGAGAAGGGATATTGAATTCTCAATAGAACTTACACCAGAAGTGGTACCAACATCCAGAACATCATATTGAATGAGCATGCCAGAGCTCATTGAGCTCAATCTACAGCTAAAGGAGATGATGGATAAAGGCTACATCCGACCCAGTGTGTCTCCGTGGGGAGAGTCTGTCCTATTTGTTAAAAAGAAAGATGGCACCCTCCGATTGTGCATATATTACAGGCAACTCAATAAGGAAACCATAAAGAACAAGTACCCCTTACCAAGAATCAATGACCTATTCGACCAATTGGGAGGTGCATCCATGTTCTCAAAGATCGACCTAATATCGGGCTACCATCAAGTCCAGATTAGTGATGAAGATATCCACAAAATAGCGTTCAGAACGAGGTATTGTCACTACGAATTTGTGGTGGTTCCATTTGGGTTAACCAATTCCCTCGCCACTTTTATGTACTTGATTAATAATGTACTCGATAGATTTCTAGAAAAATTTGTATTGGTTTTCATTGATGATATCCTAGTCTACTCCAAGAATAGGGAGGAGTAGGAAGAACATCTTAAACTCATACTTCAAGTACTGAGGGAGCATCAACTCTATGCTAAGTTTAGCAAGTGCGATTTATTTCAGAAGGAAGGCCACTACTTAGGTCATGTCATATCTAAGGAAGGGGTAGCATTGGACCCTAACAAGATCAGATCCATTATGGAATGGCCTACCCTGAAAGATGTATCTGATATTAGGTCCTTCATGGGCTTAGCAGGATACTATAGAAGATTCACAAAAGGGTTTTCCAAGATTGGTTGTCCAATCACTGACCATCAGAAAAAGGGGGTTAAATTCATTTGGATGTCAAAATGAGAATGAATATTTCAGGAACTAAAATACCTCCTAACCCATGCACCTGTGCTAAATATTGCAGAACCAAATGATGATTTCCTTGTGTGTACAGATGCCTGCAAGGAAGGACTTGGTGGAGTCCTTATGCAAGAAGGATGTGTAATATTCTATACGTCCCAGAAATTAAATGAGCATGAGATCAATTATGCGACCCCTGACCTAGAGTTGGCTTACATAGTACATTCCTTAAAAATGTGGAGACACTACCTCCTGGGTAAAAGATTTGTGTTGATGACAGATCATTGTGGATTGAGACACCTGTTTGATCAACCAAAATTCAATGTCAGGCAAGCGAGGTGGATGGCTCTCCTAAGTGAATTTGATTTTGAAATCAAACATATAAAAGGAAAGGAAAATAGGGTGGGTGATGCCCTTAGTAGAAGTATAAAAACGATTCATCTAGCAACAATAAGCACCTTCAAAATGAATGTCGGGGAGGGAATCATAAATGCACAAGAGACAGATGCATTCTTTAAGGCCGTGAATTCATACCTAAGGCGAGAACCTGTAGGGATGAAGTATGAAGGCTACCAAATGATCAAGGAAGGGCTGTTGACTTAAAGAAACAGATTGTATATCCCAAACTATGATGACTTGAAGAGGTTCATAATGGATGAACTATATAAAATACCATATAATGGTCACCCAGGGTACCAGAAGATGATCACGGTGACTAGGAAACAATTCTATTGGTCGGGACTGAAGAAAGACATAGCTGAGTACTTAGCTAAATGTCTAGAATGCCAGCAAGTTAAAGCAGAACACCGACACCCAGCAGGATTATTACAACCTCTACCAATCCCGTAATGGAAATGGGAGACCATCTCCATGGATTTCATCACCGGATTACCAACATCGACTAGACATAATGACACCATCATGGTAATGGTGGACAAATTAAGCAAGTTTGGTCACTTTATTCCTGTCAAATCGACTTGCAAGGCAATAGATATTGCCAACATATTCATGAAAGAGATATTTTGACTACACGGCATGCCTAAGGAAATCGTGTCTGACAGAGATACGAAGTTCAATTCAAACTTTTGGAAATCCTTAATGGTTGGTCTGGAGACCAAATTATTGTTTAGCACAGCCTATCATCCCCGAACCGATGGACAGATGAAAAAAATGAACCAAATATTAGAAGACATGTTAAGGATGCATGTAATGCAACAACCTAAAAAGTGGGAAGATTACCTGCCACTGGTGGAATTCGCCTACAACAATGGCTACCAAGAATCAATGAAAATGAGTCCTTTCGAGGTCCTCTATGGTAGGTCATGCAACACTCCAGTTAGTTGGAGTAATCTTGTGAATATAATTACAATTAGACATGACATGCTGAAAGAACTGGAACAAAAAGTGATTCAGATAAAACAAAATCTGAAAATTGCATAGAATAGACAGAAAAGTTACGCCGACGGAAAGAGAACCCCTAGAGAATTCAAGACGGGAGACCACGTCTATCTCAGATTTAGGCCCAGAAAGAGTTCCCTAAAGATGGGGGCTTGTGCCAAGTTGGCACCTCGGTATTGTGCACCCTTTGAAATTCTAAGTAGAGTGGGACCTGTAGCCGATAGGCTAGCACTCCCTCCCAAAGTAAAAGCACATAATTTTTTCCATGTTTCATTTTTAAAAAAATATGTACATGATTCTAATCATATAATTGACTAGTCTGTGATCCAGGTGGAAATGGAGGGAGAATTCCTTCCAGAACCCCAAATGCATACTAGACAGGAAGGAAACAACACTCAGGAACCGAACCATTCCATAGGTCAAGGTGCAATAGAAACACTTTGGCCCAGATGAGGCTACCTGGGAAATGGAAGATGCAATGAGGCAGGCATTTTCGATTTTGTTTGCTCCTGTACATACATATCATATTGGTAGATAGAACATCAAGGATGATGATTCTGTTAAGGGGGGGGGGGGAATTGTAACATCTTGGTTCCCCCATTCTGTAAATATAACATTATTGCCCAGGAACTATGGCAAACTCAAATTGTGAATGTTTAATTGGTGGACTTTTGTATAAAGGTCAATGAATGTAAATCCTAATATTTTGTTGGATAATGGAAACGTGTTGCATGACTACGTGTTACGAAAAAGAGGCCACAATTTCTAATAAAAGGTGGTGGAGGGAACCCAAAATGGTTGTGATAAACTCCACCAAACCACTACCATACTAGAGTTAATTTTGCTCATATCAGAACAACTCTCTACCCATAAATGAATCCCCGTCAGGTTGTTAGGTGGGAAGGGCCTCCTCAAGATTTAATGAGTGATGGAGCAGACTTCCCATCATATGGATTCCAGACCTAACCACAGACGGGCGAGATTCGTGCCACACACAACCTTGCTGAGTGAGGAAAGAAGGACAAGCGTGGTGGATAGAGGGGGCATCCTGTGAGAAATGAAGAGACGAACAGCAAGAAAACCTCTCGGGTCCGAAAGAGGAAAACAATGGTAAATTGAGTTATGATTATGGGAATGGAGACTGATGGAGGAGAAGGAGAGAAACCTTCATCCTCGTCTATTCCTGTATAGGGATAAGGAGAGTAACCTTCATCCCTAACATTCATTGAGCTGGAAGTAAGAGATTGAATCTCAAAGCATTGTGGCCTAGGCTCGGGGGTGGCCAGTGATAAATCCATTGGGAGTGATTGAACCTATTGTTGGGTGGAAATGAGCACCCCTCTTAGTAGTCGCATCACGTCCAGTGGTTCTGATAAGTGTTTTTAAGCCTTGTTATTTGAATTGAATATCATGGACACATGCTCATGTTTATATGCATATAAAGGGCTTCTGTACGCTGTGAATTCCTGATAATTAGATTGTAAATAATAAATGCAAGTGTATACTTATTCCATAATTGGTCGCTATATAAGATGAGTAAGTCTGAAGCATGAGTCAGTTCCACTGAGAATCGTCCCCCTTCCTAACTCTCTTGGTATTTTTGTTTAATTCCTCTAGGGCACTTTCCCCAGGGAATTTCATCATGTTTCAGAGTTGGATCAAGCTCCTCGGCATGGCTACCACTACGGTAAACCCATGAGATTTCCCTGCCCCAGTGTCATAGACCATAACTCGACGAGTTAGGAAGGCACTACATTCGGGTCAACATCCTAGGAATGACTATCCAAGAACCCTCTGAAGGATCATGTGATCCGGGCCTGGAAACCCTGTGCAAGAAGGAGTTATCTCTTGAATGTTTAGAGTCATGGGAGATTGAAAATCTGAGAAATGGAATTTCATCACCCAAGTTCAGAAAGGATAGCAAGTCCATTTAGCGAAAAGGGTGGATCCTTTCATTTTTTAGACGAACAAATGAGATCCTTTTGGAAGTATCCCAGGTCTATCAGGATCGGGGGATCTAGAGGAGAAGCGTAGGCGTTAATGCCTCGACTCCTTCTATCTTCACAAGTAGCAAAGGAATCGGGACCATAGATCCCAGGATCCATCGGGAGTTACCTCGATCGTCCATCAGAAAGCAAATGTAGAGGGAGAATGGTGTCTTGCTGACTCACACATCAGAAGAGTCAACAAGTGGAGCTCTAGGGATTCACGAAACGTTAAATCCCAATTTAAATCTAGGTCATTGGTCATCCCTACATAATCGCGACTGTCCATCGTAAGGGGATAGGTGGCAACATATACGAGAAATCAGAGTCTTGGTCACCAGGAGATTGGCGCAGAGGAGTTGTCAAAAGTCCCGAAATCACACCAATCGTTGGATCGGGAGTGACAGGTGGCGAATATCCAAAAGCCACTGGGATTTCAGAACCATAGGTGCATAACGGTGGTGAATGAATGGTGGAGCACTTCCAAGAGAGAGTGCCGAAATCATGAGAGTCGTCAGATCATGATAAGTTGCGAGGTGGATAAAGAAAAATTTCATTCAGCGTGTGTAAGCCCAGGAGGATCCGTGGTCGTTGGATATAGATCCACAAGGACCATCCATTGTGGAGGACACATGGTAGAGATCCAGAAGCCACCAGGAATTTGGTCATTGGGAAAGTGGGAGTGCAGACTTCCCCAAAACCCCGAAAGAAAATTGTTGGTTTTAAATATTGGTCGTTGATTTGCAGAGGGACAGGAGTCATTGGATATGATTCCCAACAAATTTTGGGGATTTGAAATCAGGAGTTGGGAGGTGAAGACTCCACAAAAATTCTGAAAAGAAGAAACCTAGGATTTGATCAGGGTCGTTGAATTCGCAGAGAGTTATGGATCGTAGGATCCAGGTAGTCGGACCCTCATGGATCAGAAATTGAGGGATGGTGGAACGTTCTCCATGAATTCACAGAAAACACGGGATCGTGACATGTGTCTAAGAGTTGGCCCCATATTCCAAGAGGAGGGTTGTGTGGACAAAGGAGCCAAGAAACCTTAGCCTTGGTTTCAGGTTTCGGAGATTGGGGAACCAAGGTTCCTTCCAACATAAATCCCAAAACGCGATCCCCGGTAGCACCTCCTAGTGTGAGTGTGTGTTGAGGACAAACGATCGCATGGATGAAGGCCAAAGGTGGAGATAGAGTCCATTAAGCCCATTCTGAGTTTCAGGGATTGAAGGAGTCAGAGGGACTCACGACGGGAGTCGCGAAGTCAAAAAACCCAAAATACCTTTTTGAGAAAGAATGTGGTCACCATCGGTGGTCACATATTCAAAGAATAAGGGAAGGGATAGCCTGCACTTGGCCCCTTAGTATTTCATGGATTCTTTCCCTCGAGAAAAGTCAAAAATTTTATTTTTGGCGTACTAGATGTGTGACAAATTGGTATCAGAGCATGGTTACAACACTTGGCCTGATTGGGCTCATGGAAGAGTTTCTTAAATAACCCTATATGGGTACTTTCCAAGGAGTGACACCCTATCTTACCTCTTTCTTAAGAGGACTGATTTAAAAATATTATTAAGGAAAGGAGTGAAACTTTCTACTACGTGTGTACAATAAGAAGTTTTAAACTGTGTATTGTTCATGGACTAATAAACTGTTAGCTAACTATATGTGTTTTGGAAACACTTGAATAGTTAGTGAACCATAGGAAGACACCAACCCTAAAGGATGATGACATGCCATGAAGTGGGGGAAGGCTCCCACAATAGATATGAGGAATCTGATGAAAGAAGGGCGGTGGAAACCCCTCTAGATCTGGCTGAAACTGTAAGAAGTCTCAGGGTCGAGCTAAAGAATTTCAAGGCTGACAATGAGAGACTAATAAACGAGCAAGAGAAACAAACATAAATTAATGCAATATTTCTACAAATCTTATCCGACATACGGAGATAACTGCAACATGAACCCGAAACCAGTCATGCAAACTGACGACACAAGAAGAGAGGTCAGAGTCCACCTGAGACCCGAAATCATGTCTCCATAAGTGACCCCACTGGGAGAAGTACCGCAATGAAGGTCAAGCCTAGAGGCAAGGGATACCCATTGAGAGAATCCTCTAGAAAGGAAGTTGATAACTCCGAAGGCTTCTCTAGTAGTGGGGCCAGCTCACATTCTCAGAAGAAAGGAAAGGAATGAAAGCATTCCAAAACCAGTGGCCCTGAAGAGTTCAAGAAATCCAAACCACCCTCTTTCGACAGAGAGATAAAGAAGGGAGAAGATGCGAAAGCATGGCTCCTTGGTTTAAAGAAGTATTTCAGAGTCCATGGCTACTCTGAAAACTTGAAGTCTCGAATAGCCATCTTCAACCTGAATGGAAAGGCTTCCATATGGTGTGAAGACCTAAGGAATGTGAAAGGAATCCGCGAGAAAGACTTGTCATGGAAACAAATCGAGAAATACTTCAGAAGGAAGTATCTGTCATAAAATTACATGGATGGGGAAACTAAAGAATTCTATGAACTTCGGCTGGGACAACTCACCATAGAGGAATTTTTCAATAAATTCCTTGAACTATTGAGGTATGTACCCTACATAAAAGATGAAAAAGAAAAAATGTAGCAGTTCATTAGTGGGTTACCTCAGACCTACCAAGATAGGGTTGAGTTTGACGAACCAAGGACCTTATAAGGGGCTATCTGGAAGGTGAGGTATTTTTATGAACAGATTGGGAGAAAGACAAGACCCCATGAGGACTGGAAGAAAAACAATAGTTCGGGGTTCCAGAAGAAAAGGTTTAACTCCTCAAGATTTAAGAACTATGGAAAATATTCTAGGGTGAGGCTTCCAACTAGAAGTGTATATCAGCAAAATTTCCCTTCTCAAAATGGAAATAAACCTTTTCAGACAATCCCAACAAAGACCGATAACCTGAAGAAGGGACCCTTGAAATGTTGGGGTTGTGGATAAAATCATAGGTTGAGGGACTTCCCACATAGACAAAAAAACAGTAAGGGGGTCTACAATATTTGAGAAGCTAGCATTGTCAATGATGTGTCTAGGAGCATTCCATGAATCTATGTGGCCCTGCACAACAATCAAGTCGACCATCAAGCATTAGTAGTGGAGCTAGAAGGTATGATCACCAACCATCCAATTTCTATTTTAATTAACCTAGGTTCTAATTTAAGTTACGTAGCCCCCCAAACTGTCGCTAAGTGTAAACTGCAACCAACTAGACATGTTAAAGCATGGTTGGTACAACTAGCCACTGGGGCCAAAAGAAAGGTGGCAGAGGCTATACCAGCCTGCCAATTCTTCGTGGGT